>VONZ01004290.1:0-11178 GCA_012976165.1 Labeo catla | reverse complement strand
GATTCCACTTTGACAGGACATCAAGGGGTCCAGAGGACCATCTCGTTCATCGACCGGGCGTTTTGGTGGAGGACGTTGAGGAAAGACGTACAGGAGTACGTCCAGGCATGTAACATCTGCGCTCGCTCCAAAACCTCCAACTTACCATCCACCGGCGAGCTGCAGCCCCTCCCCATCCCCAAACGCCCCTGGAGTCACATCTCCGTCGATTTCGTTACTGGACTCCCTGACTCGCAAGGCAAAAACACCATCCTGACCATTGTGGATGGTTTCTCGAAGGCTGTGCACCTGGTGGCTCTCACCGGACTCCCCTCGGCCAAAACCACTGCGGAGCTGATACTCGAGCACGTAGTCCGCTTGCATGGGTTCCCCAAGGACATCGTCTCGGACAGAGGGCCCTAGTTCACGGCCAAGTTCTGGCAGGCCTTCTGCCGTCTGGTCGGCACCACCTCCAGCCTATCATCCGGTCACCAATCTCAGACGAACGGCCAGACGGAGCGGGCCAACCAACAACTGGAGCGCTTCCTTCGATGCTTTGCGGGTGAACATCAGCGCTCCTGGGCGCGCTACCTCGTCTGGGCCGAGCTATCCAACAACTTGCACACCTCCTCGGCCACCAATCTAAGCCCATTCGAGGTATGCTACGGGTACCAACCTCCGGTGTTCGAACATCAAGAACCGGAGGTTGACGTCCCGTCCGCCCAAAAGTTGGTCCGCCGGTGCCGGCGGCTCTGGAATCACGCCAGGACTGCCATTCAAAGAGCCAATCAACGGTACACCACCCAACACCGCCGCCGGCACCCTCCGGGACGATTGTTCCACGTGGGTGACAGGGTTTACCTCTCCACACGTAACATAAATCTGAAGTCGGACTCTAAAAAACTCACCCCACGATTCATCGGACCCTACAAGATCACCCACCGACTAAACCCTGTCACCTTCCGGCTCCAGCTGCCTGCTTCCCTCCGGATCCATCCTGTGTTTCATCAATCCCAACTTAAACACGTCTTCTTCTCTCCTCTGTCTCCCCAGGTCACTGCACCTCCTCCGGTCAGGATCATCGACGGTGGTCCTGCGTACACCGTCCGGAGGATCCTTGACTCGCGAACCCGGGGCCGTGGCACCCAATACCTTGTCGATTGGGAGGGCTACGGTCTGGAGGAGCGTTCTTGGGTCCCCGGGCGGTTCATCCTGGACCCCACTCTCATCCAGGACTACCGTCGTCGGGTATCCTCTGTTCCGGGACCGTCAGGTGCCGGTCCTGGAGGGGGGGGTACTGTCACACATACCAGATCATGTGAGGTCACGAGGACCCGGAAGTAACTTCACGCAGGTATTTAAGCAGGAAGCAGGTGTTGTTTTGCACCAGACATTGAGTTCATGCTCGACTCCACGTCAGGTCCCATCTTCAAACCAACTCACGTGAGTAATCTCTCTGCTCTTTGGAGTGCTTATTTACCTGTCTGTGTGCGTGTGAGAACGCGGATTTCTTGGTGGAAATCTCTACTCCTTATCGGAGCGTTCTCAGAACAAACTGCGTGATTTACCTGCTCACTCGTGCATATATCCGCGTTTGAGTTTTCCATCACGCTGCAAGGGGACTTATCTCGAACCTTGCATTTCTTGTCCAGCCTCCGTGACAGTTACTTTTGGGCTATGGCTGTGCTATGGTTTGTTGCTTGGCTGCGGTACATACATACAGGTGCTGGTCATATAATTAGAATATCATCAAAAAGTTGATTTATTTCACTAATTCCATTCAAAAAGTGAAACTTGTATATTATATTCATTCATTCCACACAGACTGATATATTTCAAATGTTTATTTCTTTTAATTTTGATGATTATAACTGGCAGCTAATGAAAATCCCAAATTCAGTATCTCAGAAAATTAGAATATTGTGAAAAGCTTCAGTATTGAAGACACCTGGTGCCACACTCTAATCAGCTCATTAACTCAGAACACCTGCAAAGGCCTTTAAATGGTCTCTCAGTCTAGTTCTGTAGGCTACACAATCATGGGGAAGACTGCTGACATTGCTGCAGTAATTCAGGCAAAAGGAGCCCCAACTAAGTATTGAGTGCTGTACATGCTCATACTTTTCATGTTCATACTTTTCAGTTGGCCAAGATTTATAAAAATCCTTTCTTTGTATTGCTCTTAAGTAATATTCTAATTTTCTGAGATACTGAATTTGGGATTTTCATTAGTTGTCAGTTATGATCATCAAAACTAAAGAAATAAACACTTGAAATATATCAGTCTGTGTGTAGTGAATGAATATAATATACAAGTTTCACTTTTTAAATGGAATTAGTGAAATAAATCAACTTTTTAATGATATTCTAATTATATGACCAGCACCTGTATAATACTAAATTTAAAACTAAAAAAAAATCTAAAAGGTGAGGTCGGGGCCTCAAAGTCCTCTCTGAACTAATCCTGAGCCAAGGCTGTGTCCATGTCTCCATGAGAAGTTAAAATTTAATTTTTTTCTTAGGACTAAACCAAATATATTGTTAGAAAGAGCTCGACATGGAGAGTAACATATGTCAGTCTGAAGGTTGTAAATAGCTCCTGTTTTGAAATATTGACCTCTAAACCTCCTTGACCTTGGTGTATGTTGGAAAGCTTGTCATTCAGGAACAAAAAGGGCTACATACATGAAACCAACTGTTATGAATAGTTCTTGACCTCAGCTATATGACTATACCCATATGGATAGAGTCATCAAGAGGGGGTGCTGTCAAAAATGGTCAAACTTGATTTTTACCTATTTAACAGTAAGGTATTTACAATTTTATTACACAAATGTGATTCCCATCCCCTTTAACCCATCACTGTACTTTTACATCATTATTTACAAATTCCAATTTCAGTAAATTGAGTCATATATTTTTAAACTACAATTCCCTCTAGCCACGCCATCCCACTTGATACTAATTAGTATCATATTTGTAGTTTTTCCTGTTTGCAAAGTTAGGGTGTGAATAGGGTCGTAAAAAGATGTATGCATTGAATATGTTGAATATCTAGTACAGCCGAACTAGTACTTACACTGTATTTAGGTGTTGTATGATATGCAAAAGTAAAGATTTTGGTTTATTTCAGATATTTTCAGAGCTTGAAAAGAAAACAAATCAGCATCACAGTAGTTCTTCTGGTTGGCAAAATAGGGTTTCCATAAAAAAACATATCAGGAGAATATCTTAATGTTTAACTACAGCCGAAGCATATATTACACAAAATTTATGTCATTTATTAAAAAAAAAGCAAACTTTAGGCATTTGATTTGTATAGTGTTTAATTAGAATTTCAAAATGTTTGTTCGGCCACCATGACTCAAATAAAAATGCTCCCGTGTGCTTAGTAATGTTATCAGTAGCTTACTTACACAATATTGCATTGTGTTAGTAAGGATTAAGGTGCTAGTAAATTACGTAGTCAAGGTCAATGATATATGGACAGACCTGAAAAACACCCATATTAAATTAAAACATTTACAGTACATACTCACATTGTTTTTAACTTACTAATATAAGGCTACAAATTACTCCTAAATGTGTTAATATGTATATATCATTTCCTTTCTCTTTTCCTTGTTGTTATACAGGTATACATTACCTTCTTCAAAATCTCAATAGGCTATTCACTTTTCTTAAACTCTATTTTGATATGAATAACAGAAATGGCAAATGAACAAGAAAATGTAGTACCAAAAACTTTAAGTTCATCAATTCTCATATTTGAAGTTTGTGAAATGCACATTTTCATTCCCATCAAAACTTTAAATACATTGTCAACACACAATCAGCTTCAAGGTGAGTAACTGCTACATAGGGTTAGTCCAAACAGTATGTTATGCAAATTAGGATATGGCATGATTTCAGAGTTAATTACAGTACTGTAATTTAGCACAAGAGGTTGAAATATTGCTCATAAAAATTAAGGCATTTCGAAGCCTGTAAATAAAATGGGAAGTTGCTCATTTAGTTTCATTTGTGGCGGAGGTTATTTAATATGAAACCTTAAACGAAACAGTGTCCTCTTCGATATTGAGCTATGTCCCCCAATAAAGCACTTCAACTCTGTGTGTCATCAGTGGACTGAACATTTTAGTAGTTGTGAAAGGATCAGTTGTTCCACATAGTTTAGCTTGTCTGAGTCAAAATATGATCAACTGTAACTTTTCTGTGGTCTGTTGGCCACAAAACAATCCATATAGGGGTCCCTCAAGTTTAAGAAATGTTAAGTTTGCTGCCCCTTTATTGAATCCATACAGATAAAAGAGATTGTAACAAGCTTGAAGAAAAAAACATGAAAAATATTAAAGTTCAAATTACATTACAAAGTGCTTAGCTGATGTAACATGACAATGTTATGGAACAATACAAGTGGACAACAAAAAATATATAAAGAAAAAACACTTAACAAGAGCAAGGGGAACAAAATGCATGTTTGCAATGTATGTTGCATATTTGCAGGCTGCATGGGATGGGAATCAGGCTGGCTGCCAGGATGGAGGCCAGGTCTTTCCACTGAGAAAAACAAATAAATAAAGAGAGGGAAGTTGAAGGAGAATTAGTAAGTATAATACACAATGAACTGATTGTCATGATTGTAACATTTACTGTTTTACAATACTTTGTAGAGTAGTGCAGTGCATCAAGAATCTGTTGTTCCAGAGTGGGGACGAGGCGATAAAATTATGTAACTGTTAACCTACAGGGGTTGGACAATGAAACTGAAACACTGGCCAATATAGTGTTGGAGGTTTCATGGATATGTTTGCACAGCCTGGTGGCCTATCTTCACTGATTGCACACTGCACCAGTAAGAGCAGAGAGTGAAGGTTGACTATGTGCACCCAATGGATCAAACATTGTACCCTGAAAGTAGTGTCTTGTATCAGGATGATAATGCACCAATACACACAACAAGGCTGGTGACAGAGTGGTTTGATGAACATGAAAGTGAAGATGAACATCTCCCATGGCCTGCACAGTCACCAGATCTGAATATTATTGAGGGATGTTTTGGAAGAGCGAGTTAGGAAAAGTTTTCCTACGCCAGCATCACGTAGTGACCTGGCCACTTTTTTTTTTTTTGCAAGAGGAGAATAGCTTAAAATCCTTCTGGCTACTGTGCAGGACTTATATTTGTCATTCCCAGGATGAAATGATGCTGCATTGGGCACAAAAAGTCTCAACAACGTACTAATTGTTTTTAAAAAAACAGGTGTTTCAGTTTTATTGTCCAACCCCTGTAGTTTTGCATAGCAAGACCTATCTCCACACTAGAGCTGTGCCAGAGTTGGAGGAAGGTCTTGTAGTGATTAGGTCATTATCATTCTGGTGTATCTGGTTTCCATGTGCGCAAGATTACTTTAAAACAAGATCTAAAACATCATGGTCATTATGGTATGTCAGTGTTACTCACAGTAACTGTTGCTCATGGAAAAATAAACAAAACTAGATAATTGTGTAAAAAAATGTAGATAGGCACAATACAGCTGTCAGGTGGACCAAACATGGTCTTAAAATGTCAAAAATGTTGTGGAAAAATAAAATAAATCCTCTAACTGACAAATAAATGTATCCATTCACAGTGTACTAATCGCCAAACCCTGAAACCCTGATGTTTCCTCTGACTATACCATAAACATCTCCAATCACTGCATTCCTCTTCTAGAGACTTAACAGCAGAAACTTAACTTTTCACTTTTGGTTTCATATGGCTATGGATGCACAGTACAACATATCAGTTTCCTCACAATTGTAAACAGCATACAAAAACTGTTTGCATTACAATTTTTCTTTAATAATCTCTACCCAAGACAATGGCTTGTCAACAATCCCCACAAATTAAAACAGTACATTACATTACATTTATTCATTTAGCTGACGCTTTTATCCAAAGCGACTTACTGCTGTTTATGTCAAAGGTCGCACACCTATGGAGCAACTAGGGGTTAAGGGTCTTGCTCAGGGACACATTGGTGTGTGAATGCTTTCTGCCAGTACAGAGAGATCCAGGCACAGAGAGATCCAAGAGCCCAATAATAAAATGCATGTAATCATACATAACCAAAAGCTATTTAACATACCACATTGTGCAGGGCTGCCAGTCATAAAGATGTTTTGTCCTCCCCTGTGGCAGGAAGACAAATACATTGTATTACTGTGTTATTTAAATGTTGTACTTTAACAAGGAGTGAAAATTGTTAACACTTTATACTGCATATTTTGAATCATAGTAATCAAATAAGATCCATAACTGACACTTCAAGCTAAAGGTATTTACAGGATGCCTACTTATACAGCTCAGTGTTGTGACTTACACAACAGCATTTTGTCAAGGTAACATTAAGTAATTGCAAAACAATTTATCCAACAGTTATAGAATGTCATCCAGTGTTTCCTTTGTATTTTTTTAGGGTGGATGGGGGTGGGTGTCTTTAGGGGTAATGTTTGTTTTTTGGATAAATAATAAAAGCGATAAAAGCATTGTTTTTAATCACATATTTGTTGCTGCATTTAAAGTGAAATGTAACTTCATTAAGGTTTTGAAATGACAATTCCAATAGCATTATTTAACTAATTGAGAGGAAACACTGTCATCCAGTTAGTCATTGTCCTACCTTTCTTTTCCTTGTCTTTATTATTTCACGGGCTGGGAACATTTCAAGCCGATTGTGAGGGCAATCTGTAATTGTAAGGAATATATTATTTGCACCAATGTCCACAATATCGGTAGTTTTTTTTGTGTGTGGAGGAATCAATTCACAATCCACACATGTATGCATTTTTTCCACTGTTTGTCATTAGCACATTTAGCTCGTCCTAGTGAGATTTGAGAACCACAGGAGTATCAAAGGCTCCACATGGTTCTATTCAAAATCTTTTTTCTTTTCCATTCCTTCTTTATGTTGTGTCTCCTAATGGACTGTTTACATTTACCATTGCTTGCCACAGAGGCAGATATCTTTTACACTGGTATTCTTTAAACTGGGACTTTAACTTTGCAGCTCTCTAATTACATGAAGCAGGGATGTGTAAAGAACCATCAATTAAATTATTATTTAAAAAACAATAAAATAATATAGTATCTAGGCATACAGTATAATTGCAATTCTGGATCAGATCCATAATAAATCAATAATGTTTGGAGGGTTTACAAAAATCACATTAACTTCATGACAATTATGCAGGGGTAAAATGTCTGTACAAAACATGCCGTGCATAGACTAAAACACTCCTTTAATTTTTTGTAGTCTTTTACGTTGCTGTGGACCCCGCAGTGGTGGCTGCACAGCTGAGACCTGGTGTGCTGGTTCCTGAATGGGTGGAGCTGTGTGTGCTGGTTCTTGAATGGGTGGAGCTGTGTGTGGTGGTGTGTGGTTGGAAAGAGCCAGGTGTGCTGGTTCCTGGATGGGTGGAGCCTGGTGTGCTGGTTCTTGGATGGGTGAACCACACGGCACCAAATTTAGAATGTTCTCCTCATCTTCTTGAGGCAGTTGGTCTGGGTTGAGTCTTGTCCAACCTATAAATGGACATGGAACACACACAAATATAATATATAATATGCAATTAGGCCAAAGTGAAAATATATGCAACACCAAATCAACCTAGATGGTAAAAAAAAGATGGATGTAGTGAATGTGATTATACCCACAGAATTCTGAAAGGCATAGGGCAGAGGAGTCAAGGAAAAATGGAGAATGGGTTGCAGTGTTTCCCATTAGTTAACTAGACGGCCCGCCACAGTCTAATTTGTCCCTCCACAGTTTCAAAATGAACCGAAAATTTTTGTACACTTTTTGAAATAAAGATTTCTAGCTCTGTGTTTTGCACTATTGATTCGGCAAATCATCTGTCACTCGGTCAGTACGACCCCCGCACCCATTTCCGCATCAGCTGTCGCGCATTACCCATGCGCATTACCCATGCGCTTTACACATACGCAGGCACGCGCGTGAACTGGAAACACGAACTTGGCTGCATCGAGTTATTTTGAGGACACATAAGTTACATCTGGGCATTTTGAGGACACATCATTTGAGGTAAGTAACTTTAACTAATGTTACAATATCCACTATAGTACATTATTTTTATCTAACAGTGTATGACAGCAAACATATAACGTTAGCTAACGAAGTTAGCTGTCAGTTTTGTTGCTTATGTCGATCTCCAAACCCGTTGTTGGGGTTACCATGTGTTGTGTATGTGACTTCTGTGCTCTACTATTACTATTCATATCTATGCAACCAAGAGGCCCCCCTAGAGGCCTGGAGGTCCACCCACCACAGTCTCACAAAATCCTGTGGGAAACACTGGGTTGGATATGTGTTCTTTCAACAGCTGTTAAGTATCGCCATTACTGTGTCACAGTCTAAGATGCAAAGAACATTGTCATCCATTGTAAACTTTGTGCAACCAGCAAAAGGTCTACAACCGCTAACAATTCTAAATCTAATTTATTGAAGCACCGCCATGTAAAACTTATAAAAAGAAACACTGGCGCTGACCGGTAGGATGCTACTGCCAGTGATGCATGCACTCGTCGGGAGAGTAGCATTAAGTAAAGTTTAATCTTCTGTAAAAACACCGAATACTGCTCTTATAAATACATGTGCAGAAAAACATTAGTTCAAAAATCGGGGTTGAGTTGCTTTATTTTTTATTTCAGCCAGGGATGTTAGGAAATGTTATATGTTTTGTAAAACATACTCCATGCTGCTCTTATCAATATGATATTAGTTAAATAGCATTAGATATCTATTAGTTGGGAGAGACTTTATTATTCTTAAATATGCACATTGCTTCTCTGTATGGCATCACCTGGTTGGAAAAGCAGCAGTGTGTAAAGATTGGCTGATTGTTGACACCTAATGTTAATTATTGTTCCAGTAAAGTGGATTCATTTCTAAAATAAGCAGACTAAACAGGTTATCTGTCACTTTTTAGAAAGGGGTGGACAAGTAAGGTAACTAGTAACTTTTAATTCCCTGTAATAAGTAAAGTAATATTATAATTTTTACAGGAGGATTAACAATTTCTGAGTAACTTTCCCAACACTGGTTGTGGTCTCAGTTAGGTACTTTTTTGCACATCCAATCTCTATTCGCAGTGGCACAAGTAGTAGATTTACTTTGACTAGGTACCATTGTTTTTAAAAAATACATTAACATAAACGCAAGTTAGTCTTAAAGGGCAAAATGAGAACCTCCACAGAACCCTGTTGGAAGGAGCCACATTGGCTGATTTTTTGTGAATACAGCCAAAGCCACCGTCAGCTTTTAATATAGGTCTGATATAAGTGCATGACAGAGACAGATCACAGAGGAGAGAGATGGAGACACCAATGTAACCTGGTTGCAACGTTACTATAGAGTCAGAGTCGCAGCTTTTATTTTATGAGAAACCACAGAAAGTCCTGTTCCCCATTTGTGCTAGCGCTAGAGTGTTTAGGCCCAGTCAAAACAATGCAGCCTCTATGCAGGAAAAACCCTGCAAAAGCTTATAAACATAGAGTTGCATCAATTTTCAATAATCCAAGTACTGACATTTTTATTGATTGGATTTAGCTGGAGGTCACCAATTTAGCTTTAGCACACATCCAGTGTCCTGCTTTGCATTAAAAAGCTCCCACTTTAGCTGCAGATTTCAAAAGTTCGAATAACTTAAAACTACCAAGGAGATAGAAGTGAGGTATTTTAAAGCACAGGCGACCCCTGCCATCATCCCAAAGCAATTTTTGTCCTTGTTTTCCACAATACCAGCTCTTTAAAATGACTCTAGGTTGCAGCTAGGCTACAGCCAGATCAGAATTTCTAGTCTTTGCTGATTGGAAATGTACAGGACAACACCAACAATTGTTCAATTGATAGAGAATTAATTCAATAAATAAGGTTAAATAAATGCAATCTCACCTTCAACCATCAATTTGTAGATGGCATTCACATTCTCTAAGCATGTCTTAGCGGATGTGCTAAGTTGGGCATGCATTGGCAGCATTATTTTAGTCTGGTACGTGTGCATCCCTGTCACCATCTTAGGAGGATGTGCAATCAGCAGCAGGGGCTTCATGCCAAGGGCATACAACTTCTCAAGCTGGAACAGAGAGGTAGAGAGATCAATTGGATATATACACAAAACTGTAGTTTATAGCTGAATTTGTCCTCAAGCTTGATCTGAAGTTACATCAAAGCTAGAAAACATCTACAAACAATCAAACTATGGTTTTTACATAATTTTTGGATAGATAAATTTGAGGAGTTTTAGGAGTTTCCTAGACATAATAGTTTGGAAAAACCAGTAAACATGAATTATATTCTTATTAATAGTGTGGATGTATGAGGCAATATATTATACCAGTTATTATACCAAGAAATTTATTTGCTTATGTCAAAATAATAAAACACATTTGGTGAATGAGATGATCGGAAAACTACATACCAGAATGGCAGCATCATCAAGAATGTGGGACTTTATTTTATTTTTTTCATGGATGCTAACCACTGCTTCTGCTGACTTTTAAATTTTTACAGCTTTTTTTGAAGTCTGACATGTTGGGGTTGTGGATGTTTGCAAAACGAACAAATTTTAAGTCTGCAGTATATTTTTTCCCCGCAGTTTGGGCAGGTCTTTTTTTGTGATCCTCCAGCCATTACTGAACAGAAATAGCTGGGAGTGAAATAGCTAGATTAAAAGAGTGATTAAAAGAGAGAGACAATAAGAGAAAGAGAGTGATCGAAAGAGACAAGTGAGAAAGAGAGAGAGAGAGACAGTGGCTCTGTAACGGAGACGCTGAGGCTGCGTTAGAATCCATATACAGAAGTTTATTAAATCACAGCAGCAAACATAAACGTATAAACAGGCAGAGGGTCGAAACCAAAAGCAGTCCAATAGCATACACGACATGAACGTAATCCAAGCAGCAGAGAGTTTAGGCAGGCAGTGGGTCAAATTCCGAGCAAACAGTCCAATAGAGCAACCAAAACAATAGGGGTAATCCAGATAGCGATAGTCAGAAGGCAGATAAGGGTCAAACCTTGAAAACAGTCCACACAGGCAAACAATCCAACAGGGGTAATCCGAAAATACAATAATCCAGAGACAGAGCAAGACAGCAACAGATAATCAAACAGAGTAATGGTAAACGCTCGGTAAGGCAGG
>VONZ01004289.1:0-11184 GCA_012976165.1 Labeo catla | reverse complement strand
AAACGTATAAATTTATATAAAATGCAGTTAAAAGAAGGTATATTGTTTTTGTTTTTCTGATTATATTTTTTATAGGAGAAAACTCCTGTTTTCTCCTGGTGCTATAAAAACTATTTCAGTCTTTTTATTGCAAAAATATTGTTAAATTCAATGTGTTACTTGCCATTTCTTTGCTATTTTTTATCTTTAGTTCATTTATTTATTTATTTTGGAAATGATTATACTTTTTTTACACCATTTCATCAGTTCTATCTTCATATTTTGTTTTCTTAAATTATTTAACAAAAAAGTATACATTAATATAAAATGCAGTAAAAATCAAGTTAAAAGAAGGTTGATTATTGTTTTGTTTTGTTTTTTTTCTGATATATTTTATAGCTCCAAGACAAAACAGGAGTTTGTTTTACAATAAAAAACATTTTTTTGTCATGTTGAAAATTCAGTGTGTTACTTGCAATTTCTTTGTAATTTTTTTTTATTTTTAGTTTATATATTTATTTATTTTGGAAATTATTTGACTTTTTTTTTTTTTTTTTTACACCATTTGAGTGTAATTCTATCTTATTTTTATTTTTTTTTGTAAATTATTTAACTTTAAAAAAGTATACATTTATATAAAATGTAGTAAAAACTAAGTTAAAATAAGGTAGATTATTATTATTATTATTATTATTTATTTTGGAAATGATTTTTTACACCATTTCAGTGTAGTTCTATCTTTGTTTTGTTTTTTGTCTGAAATAATTTGTTTATTTATTTATTTAGAAAGTAATTTGATTATTTATTAATTTTTTTACACCATTTCAGTGTAATTCTATCTTATTTTTATTTTTTTTTTCGTCTTAAATAATTTAATGAAAAAGTAGAAATGTATATAAAATATATAAAAGTTAGAATATGGTAGATTATTGTTCCAGGACAAAACAGGAGTTTGTCTGACAAGAAAACACTGTTTTAGTCTTTTTACTTTAAATGTCATGTTTATTTCAGTGCTGTTTCTTGCGTTTCTTTATAATTAATTGTGCAGTTTCCACGTCAAAATATTTTCTAGACTAATAGTTTTGTGTTGTAGTTGTCACAGTGCAGTAAAGCTCCTCTAGTTCTACTTAAAGTGTTTAACAGTCAGTAACTAGTCTCTCAGTGATCCTATGTTCTCGATTGTCTCCTGATCTGAGTTCGTCCTTGCGTGTGTTTGCCTGAGGCGAGACTTAATGAAGCCATCATTCATCTCAAACGCTTCATCTTCTGCTCGTTTCAGTGTTTTTAATTGTTTTGCGGTGAATCTAAAGGCCGTCTCCGGCGTGATGGATCGAGCCGTCCGTTCGTGAAGTGCAGAGGACGTCCACGAGACGCCTGGAGAGACGCTTGTTTTCCAATTATTGCTTCAAACCCGTGATGAAATATCAAACTCACGCTCCGTCAATACAAGCACAGATTCTCAGAGCGAATCCCGAACGCTGAACGGGACTGAGTTTGTTTTAATAAGGCAGATCATGTTTCTGATTTGAATTCAGGAGCCGTGTGACTTTGTAAACTCCGTTAATGAAGTCGAACGACGGCCAGGAATCAATAATTCATATTCATCAGATGTTCATGAGTGATGGAGCAAAATCACAGTCTGAATAGCAGAAATACACTGACATTTATGAGTGTGTAGGCAATTTAGAGAACCTAAGTGTTTAGTATTTGATTCAGAAATGGTTCATTTGTATTAAAAGCTTAAGAGTTAATTAACAATTAATTTGTTGTGTTGATATGTCCAAGACTGACACATAAAATATAAAAAATATTCAGGGATATTGTTAACTAAAACTATTAAAATGTCATGTTACTTGAATTAAAATAAACATTAACTGAAATAAAAAAAAATGTTTTATTTTAAAAATTAATAAAAATTACAAAAACACTATTAAAAACTGTTTTATTTTGGGGTTTTTTGGTAAAAAAAAAGTGGGGTTTTTTTATTAATAATACAAACAGAAATTGAAGAAACATAAAAACAATTAAAAAGAATGAAACCAAAAAAATAATTAAAATAAAGCAAATTTTAATTTCTGAATATGCATTAATTAAATGAATATAAATAAAAGTGTAAAATTATAAAACAATAAAACTGTTTTATTTTTGTTTTTTGTTAAAAAAAAAAAAGTGTTTTTTTTTTTTATTAATAATAACAAAATGTAGAATTCTAAATGAAAATATAAAAATAATCTGTCAGAATAGAAAACCAGCAACAACAAACAAATAAATACTAACTAATGAAATAATTAAATCAACACAACAAAATAAAATTAAAACAAACCAAGATTCTGAAGAAGCTATGAAAATGTTCTACAGAAAATCACCAAAAATGAAAATATAAAAATAATTAAAAAGAATGAAAACCAAAAAATACTAAAATAAATAAATACTAATTAATTATACATGACTAAATTTACAATATAAATAAAAAAGTAAATTAGTAAAACAATAAAAATTTATTTTAAAAAAATAAAAAGGAAAAAAAATACTAATTAATTATAAATGATTACATTTACAATATAAATGGAAAATATAAATATAAATAAAAAACTAAATTAATAAAAACAACAAAAAATACTAAAATAAAAAATAGTAATTAATTATAAATGACTACATTTACAATATAAATGGAAACTATAAAGGACTAAACCAGTAAAAGCCAATAAAAATATCTAAACAAATAAATAAATAAATGAAATGAAATGACTAAGCCAGTAAAAAACAAACAAAGCATGACAAAATTACAAAATAAATAAATATACTAAATAAATAAAAATACTAATTAATTTATTAAAGTAAAGATATTTAAAATCACCTAATACATTTTAAAATGACTAAAACTACATTTACAATATAAATGGAAAATATAAATAAAAAGCTAAATTGGTAAAATAGTAAAAACAACAAAAATACTAAAATTTAAAAAATACTAATTAATTATAAATGAATAATATAAATGGTAACTATAAACATAACTAAAAACTAAACAACAAAATGACTAAACCAACAAAAACCAATAAATAAATAAATAAAAATGAAAAGCCAATTAAAACCAAACAAACATAGCAAAATTCTTATTCTTAAATTAAAGATATAAAAACAATACATTTTAAATAATTAAACTGCATTTACAATATATATACAAATAAATAAAAACCAATAAAAACAGAAAAAAGTACATTTACATTTACATTTACAATATAAATGGAAACTATAAATATAACTAAAAACAAAGAAACAAAATGACTAAACCAGTAAAAACCAATAAATAAATAAAAATGAAACGTCTAAGCCAATAAAAAACAAAATAAATAAATATACTAAATAAATAAAAATACTAATCAATTTATTAAGGACATTAAGAACTAATACCTTGCAAATGACTAAAACTGGATTTACACAATAAATGGAATATATGAATGTAAATAAAAAACTAAATGAATAAACCAATAAAAAATTGCAAGCAAAAAATAAATAATAAAAAACAAAACTACTAAAACCAAAAAAGAATTACTAATTGAATGTATATTTTTAAATGAGTAAAACTAAATCTAATATATAAGTAAAAAACAAAATGACTACATTAATACAAACTAATAAAAATGACAAAAACAAGCATTTCAACTAAAATGTAAATATAAATGGAAAGTATAAAATTGAAAAAAGAGATTCAAAGCTATAATAGCAAATGTGTGATACTAAAATAACAATCAAAACTGCAGAATCAGATGTTTCAATAGGACACAAGTGTGTTCGGGGTGTGTAATGTGTGTCAGACGGTCAGAGCTGATGAAGTGTCTCCGGCCGGAGATTGAGGGGCCGCTAAAGCACCTCAGGATCATCATTAGTCAAACACGCTTTTCATTTCACAGACGTTTCGCAGCTAATTTGAGCCCGGCATCAGCTTTATTTATGTGCGCTCCAGGACACTCAGAGACCCACAACAAACCTCACTGTTCTGCAGGATTTAAGGCTGGAGGAGAAAACTGGATTTCACCTGTGACTGTTGATCGGGCCGAGATTTTACCTCTATACGTGTCGTGTAATTCTGTCGAACCGCTAGCAGCAACCACCAGAAACAAACACTCATTTCTCAACTCCATTTGGAGCCACAAAAATTACACAAACATTTACAAATTACGTTTGCAAAGTGCCTTATTTTCAATGTTGCATAAAGAAGATGACTGCTGCGCCTAATTAAAGCGTGCTTGCTATTTGATCATGCAAAAACAGATTGTAGGTGGTTGCTAGGGTGTTGCTAAGGAGAATAAAATTAGAATTTTGTGTGGTTGCTAGGGCATTACTATGCAGTTACTAAGGTGTTGTAGGTGGTTGCAAGGTGATTTCTTTATCTAGTGTGAACAGAGTCTCTGTGATCATGCAAAAAAGTGTTGGTGGTTGCTATGCCATCACTATGCAGTTACTAGGGTGGTTGTAGGTGGTTGCTAGGGTGTTGCTAAGGAGTTCTAAATGTTTTCAGTGTGTTGCTATGCAGGCATTCTGATTGGTTAAGATTTGCAATGTCAATTTTATAATGTTTTGTGTGGTTGCTATGGCATTACTATGCAGTTGCTAGGGTGATGTAGGTGGTTAAGCAGGAAAAGGTAAATAGGAGGTCTAAATGTTTTCAGTGTGTTGCTATGCAGGCATTCCGATTGGTTAAGATTTGCAATGTCGATTTAAGAATGTTTTGTGTGGTTGTTATGTCATTACTATGCTGTTGCTAGGGTGTTGCTAAGGAGTTCTAAATGTTTTCAGTGTGTTGCTATGCAGGCATTCTGATTGGTTAAGATTTGCAATGTCAATTTTAGAATGTTTTGTGTGGTTGCTATGGCATTACTATGCAGTTGCTAGGGTGATGTAGGTGGTTGCTAGATGCTTTTGTTCTTGCTGTCTGTTGTACTCTGTAAATGTGCTCATCTGAGGGATTTTTCAGCTGTTTTATGGTGAACACTTAGTAATGTCACAGCACTCTGTCCTCAGCAACACACATGATTTGGGAAATCGTTCATGTTTCACACACACACTCAGCTAATGTGAACTATTAGTTGTATAACAGTGATTCTTGCCTAAGGTTCAGAACTTAAACACGGCAGCGTTCCTGAAATCTTTTCCCATTAAGGAACGTCTCAGATTCTCCCGGAGGCGCGTTTATCCGGACGGGAGAGTTCATCAATTCCGAAGTGGAATCGCAGCCTCTGGGCGCCACGGCAACGGAATGCTGAGGTTCCCATGGTGATACAATCTCCGGTTTTAATTGAATCCTGGTCTCCTGTGATGGACAGCACTTAAACTCCCCCGTGAGACTGTGAATGGATGTCGTAGACGCGTGTCAGCGGGGAATCCGTATGGAATTGATTCGTGGCTACAAATACAGGAATGACAGCTGATTATTTTGACACGTCAGGTAATGAAAATATCTGAGGATTCCTGCTGATCAGTGAAATTAACACATTATATGATCATATACAGTATAGTTATTTCATAATAACACCACTGATTATTCCAGCAGTTTAACACTTTACAACAAGTTTCTTCAGGACTATAATTTCAATACTTACTGAAATCACTGCTAGTAACTGTTTCTGGCAGGAGGAGTACAGGACGTGAATATAAAGAGGAGGTGAGTCACATTACTGTCTGAATGAATCCCGGCGAGGTGTTTGTGGAGTCTGATCTCCACTTCAATCTTTGATCTGATCCTGATCTGAATGCTCATTCTGACAGAATCAACAGCGTCTGAATACACTTTTAACACTCCTCTGGTTTACAGAGGAAGAGGCAGAAATTCTAACGTGTTTTTCTGTGGTTGAGAGAATCAGCAGCAAGAGATTTCCCAGGATCCCAAGGTTCTGCAGGTAAATGGGTATCACAGGTAACGTCATTACATTGAATATTTTTTTCAAAAACGTGACGGACACGTTTTATTTGATAAACTATTTGGCCTATTCATTGTAACTGATACATTATTTTGAAAAAATATATATATATTTATTTATTTAAAATAACACCCTTGCACATTCAAAATTTGTATATTATTATTATTATTATTATTATTATTATTTATTTTTTACTTTATTATTTATTTAATGTTATTTTTAATTCGTGCACACACATACCTGTTTTCATTTTTTCTTTTATTTAATTTTTAAATTATTTTAATTATTCTTTATTACTTATTTATTTGAATTTGCTGTATTATTTAATAATAATTTTATGTATAAGCACACTCACATTACTTTTTACATTTTATTATTTATTATTATAATTTGTAACTTTATTCATTATTAATATTATTTTCAGTTTATTTATCATATTATTATTATTTATCATTATTTTTTAACTTTATTAAAAAATATATTATTTTTAGTTTATTTGCACATACTTACATTACGGTTTTAATTTAAATTTTTATTTTATTATTAATTATTGGTAGAATTTTCTTATTATTTATGTATTTATATTTGCTTTATTATTTAAAAATTATTTTTATGTATAAGCACACTTACATTACTTTTTTTTAATTTTATGATTTATTATTATTATTATTGAACTTTATTGTTTATTTAATATTATTTTCAATTTATTTGCACACATTTACATTACGGTTTTAAATTTTATTTTATTATTAATTATTGGTAGTATTTTCCTTATTATTTATTTATTTGTATTTGCTTTATTATTTAATAAATAATCATTTTTATATTAAGCGCACACACATTACTTTTTACATTTTATTATTTATTTTTACTTTCTTATTTAATATTATTTTTTATTCTTTTGCACACACCTACATTACTGTTTTAATTTTTTTAATTGTATTATTAATTATTACTCATGTTTTCTTTATTGTTTATTTATTTGTATTTGCTTTAGTATTTATTTAATAATAACTTTATGTATAAGCACACTCGCATTACCTTTTCAATTTTTTTATTTATTATTATCTTTTTAACTTTACTGTTTATTTAATATTATTTTCTATTTATTTGCACACACATTAGTTTAATATTTATTTTATTATTAACTGTTAGTAGTGTTTTCCTTATTATTCATTTATTTGTATTTTATGTGTAAGCACACACGACTTTTTAAATCGTATTAATTATTAACTTCATTATTTATTATTTTTATTGTACATGCAAATATTCACACTACTTTTTAAAAATAGTTTATTATTATTTACTTTATTATTTATTTATTTATTGTTTTAATTATTATTTACCTTATTGTTTATTTATTTTTTATTTAAAGTATATGCATCAGTTTGTCTACAGAAATGTTTTGCATTTAAGCTTTTAGATCAAAATGTTTTTAAGATCATGAGGGACATAAATTCTGACAAATGTGTCCATGTAAATATAAATAAATAGCTTCACATAAACAATGAAAAATTAAATGTGCATAAAAATAGTTTTAGTGATATCTGTAGTTTAAGAGTGGATGAAAGTGTCATGTCAACTGGGTCGTTTTGCGAGTCTCACCATGAAATAAAATTAACAGGGTTTATTTTACAATGAGATTTCAGGGGCGTAAAATAACTTGTCAGTGCTTTTCCTGTAATGTGTTAGCAAATCAAAGTCAAATTAAAGTTCGCAGCAGCGCCGGCCTCTTCAGTGAAATCAGCTCAATTTCTCAAGGCGTCCGTCTCATCTCTGATTTAATTAACATCTGAGACGTCCTGACATTCTCCCGGCTCAGATATCACAGATGACATTTACCGCCGGCTCATTCAGAGCTCGTCGACACAAAGCTCAATCTGAGAGCGATATGAGCGGGATGAGATGTTGTGAAGAGACTCTCGTGTCACAGTCAAGAGCAAATGTCAAAGGAGCAAATATTACAGTCATGACAGCGCACTTTCATTCTGAGCATGTTTAGCCTCTCGTTTTTAACCCTACTCACACTTTTGAGTGCAAAGCATCTAATTCTGAGATTTAAAAAAAGAAGTTTCAGGCTCATTTATACCATAGATGGCAATTATACTGACAACTGTAACTACAAATTATAACTGTAACAAGAATATTGAATGATTTTTTCCAGCTGATGAACAATAAAAACTGCACTCTAAAAAATGCTGGGTTAAAAACAACCCAACTTAAGTTATTTGGCAACCCAACACATGCTGGGTTATTTTGACCTAAGGTTAGCTGGTTGGGTTAAATGTTTTTACCAAACATACTGGGTTATTTTATTGCACTTCTGTATAAAACTGTTATATTGCTGGTTTAAAATGTACTGGAACTTAAAAAAAAAAAAACACACAGAATAGAGGCAGCAGCGATACTCAAAAGATAAACACATATTATTAAGACAGAACACATGGACACAATACAAGACAAACTGAATTCATTTGGGTGAGTACAGCATAGTTTACAATATTACACATTTAAACATGTTTAACAAGAAGTGTAGACATAAACAATGTAACATTTAAAGTAGAATTTTAATTTTTGTGTGTTCAACTGTTTTCTGTAATCGTTTTTACCGAAATAGCGCTGATTCTCATGCCGGTGTGTCGCCGAAATCTGAGCCGGTGGAGGGCTGCTGTCCGCCGGGTTAACTGCAAACTTCAGACCGCGGCCTCGCGTTTCACTCGTAGCTGAAAGATGCCGTAACTGACTCCAAAAACTGCCCCTAAATAAACAATACTGACATTAGAGAACATATTTTAAGATTAAACTCACTATAACGATCCATAAATTAAATAAATATCTATTTTATGCAAGGCAAAAGGCGTTTCCATTCTGCGAAACAACCGCTGCTGACGCATTTTGTCCTTATGTTGCGTTGCGTAAAATAATTTTGATCTAAATAATTACATGGTGTTTCGATTAATTAATCTAATTAATCACAAATTAATCGCACATCAAATTTCGCTGAAATTACTCTCAAAAGATCATTTAAAGCCATTATGTTGTGTAAAGCATCAATCAGACATTACAAAAAGTAGCTTCAGCAAGAAATAATCTGTTCAATAAAATGTATTTTATTTGATTCAAAATTGATGTAAACTATGGAAAAGAAGATAATTTGATAAACATGTCATTTTTTATGTTCATACGTTGGAAGTCATGGTAACCACAACAGCTCTGTTACCAACAGTCTTTAAAATGTCTTCTTTTATGTTCCACAGAAGGAAGGTTTGAAACGACATGAGGGTGAGTAAATGATGACAGAATTTAATATCCCTTTAATGTTTTAATTTCTTCTTCTTCTTCTTATTTTTATGAAATTATACTCTCAATAAGAAAATAAATCTGCCAGCAGGTGGCGGTAAATGTCTTCGATTCGTTCAAACGGCTGATTCTTTTACCAATAAAGTAAATGTCTCTCGTTATGAATGGGCCTTTGACTCATTGGTTCACGAAAAATGCGGATTAATTAGGGTTCAATCATACTTGTTTGCAATCTCATGGATTTGGCCTCAGATACATTTTATGTTAATCAATATTAACTTCAGATGCCAGTCAGCAATCGCAAGCAGTTTGTGTTAAATAAAAACATTTTCTGTTCATATAAAACAGCTTGAAAATAGTGTCAGGGCTTTGGTGTCAAATAAATACATTTCATATTTTTGTTCGTTTAGATAATACTTGTTAGCGATCTCGTGGATTTGGCGTCAGATACATTTTATATTAATAAATATTAACTTCAGATACCAGTCAGCAATCGGAAGCAGTTCTGGTCAAATAAAAACATTTTCTGTTAATATAAAAAAAAGTTGGTAAAAATAAATTTAATATTTTTGCATATTTCTGTAGGGTTCAATCATACTGTTAGCGATCTCCTGGATTTGGCCTCAGATACATTTTATATTAATAATATTAACTTCAGATAACAGTCAGCAATCGGCAAGCAGTTTTGGTCAAATAAAAACATTTTCTGTTAATATAAAAAAAACTTGAAAAAAGTTGGAAAAATAAATTTAATATTGTTGCATATTTCTGTAAAGTTCCATCATACCTCTTAGCGATCTCGTGGATTTGGCGTCAGATACATTTTATATTAATAAATATTAACTTCCGATGCCAGTCAGCAATCGCAAGCAGTTTGTGTCAAATAAAAACATTTTCTGTTAATATAAAATAACTTGAAAAAAGTTGAAAAAATACATTTAATATTTTGCATATTTCTGTAGGGTTCAATCATACCTGTTAGCGATCTCGTGGATTTGGCGTCAGATACATTTTATATTAATAAATATTAACTTCAGATGCCAGTCAGCAATCGCAAGCAGTTTGTGTCAAATAAAAGCATTTTCTGTTCATATAAAACTGCTTGAAAATAGTGTCAGGGCTTTGGTGTCATATAAATACATTTCATATTTTTGTTCGTTTAGATCATACTTGTTTGCGATCTCGTGGATTTGGCGTCAGATACATTTTATATTAATAAATATTAACTTCAGATGCCAGTCAGCAGTTTTGGTCAAATAAAAACATTTTCTGTTAATATAAAAAAAACCTTGAAAAAAGTTGGAAAAATAAATTTAATATTGTTGCATATTTCTGTAGGGTTCAATCATACTTGTTAGAGATCTCGTGGATTTGGTGTGACATTCATTTTATATTAATAAATATTAACTTCAGATACCAGTCAGCAATCAGAAGCAGTTTTTGTCAAATAAAAGCATTTTCTGTTAATATAAAAAAAAACTTGAAAAAACTTGGAAAAATACATTTAATATTTTTGTATATTTCTGTAGGGTTCAATCATACTTGCTTGCCATCTCTGTTTTTGGCGTCAGATACATTTTATATTAATAAATATTAACTTCAGATACCAGTCAGCAATCGGAAGCAGTTCTGGTCAAATAAAAACATTTTCTGTTCATATAGAACAGCTGGAAAATAGTGTCAGGGCTTTGGTGTCAAATAAATACATTTCATATTTTTCTTCGTTTAGATCATACTTGTTTGCATCTCGTGGATTTGGCGTCAGATACATTTTATATTGATAAATATTAACTTCAGATGCCAGTCAGCAATCGGAAGCAGTTTTGGTCAAATAAAAACATTTTCTGTTAATATAAAAAAAACTTGAAAAAAGTTAGACAAATAAATGTAATATTGTTGTATATTTTTGTAGGGTTCAATCATACTTGTTAGCGATCTCGTGGATTTGGCGTCAGATACATTTTATATTAATAAACATTAACTT
>VONZ01004288.1:0-11185 GCA_012976165.1 Labeo catla | reverse complement strand
TCATTGGCCTTTTCCATTTAACTCAGAGGTGATGGGGCTCCCAAGTGAGACCCCAAATACGTCAGTTATGACAAAACAAAACAAATAAAAGATTCCTAATGCAAACAAACTTCCCAGATTACTGAGTGTGTTGGTTACAGTGCTTACTTTTTTATTTTATATGTATCTAAATATTTCTTTATTTGTAAAACAATACTGTAATAGGATTCACGTAGTTGTCATCTAAAGTATAAGCCTGTTTATGTTTTATATATATATATATATATATATATGTTGTCAGATCGTTGTTTTCATGTCCTCTCCTGTCTTGCTTCCGTCAGACCTAGTTCCTGATTTTGAGTCGCGTGGGACGATAGGCGCTGTTTCAGTCCTACTACTGCTTGGATTGCTCCCAGCGTGTTTGGGATATTCTGCACCTGCACTTCTCACCTCTTCAGTCTTCTGCTGTTATTATTGCTGTTATTATTATTAAAAAAATACTCCTGTTATAATCAGTGAAGCTGTCTGCACTGTATGATGAATAAATGTCTGACTATCATCAATACACAATACTATCGTCTGTCTGCATAACCCAAAATTGAAAGTTGTGATGATGCTTTGTTTCATTGCCATAATGTATTCTCTTGAATTCTTTGTCAAACGTGTGTTGACTGTAAATTCCTATGAGGAATTTAACCATTCAATGTGAATTTATTTAAGAATATTATTAATTAAGGAAATCTATTCAGTGATTGGTCCATGTGTATTTCATCATCCAAAATCCTGTTTGTGGCACAGCAAGTGTTGTGAATCATCTCAAAGACTGACACTTAAGATTTAGTCCTACACTTCACTTAAATTACGACTGAGATGCTTGATAACTAACTTTTAAGCGCCGCTTTGAGCCAAGAATTTTTTTTTACACTTAAGTCAATCCTTAGCAGGCCCCGATTCTGTTTTTCAAGCAGTGGGTAGACTACTGCATGCTTTACACAGTCAGGCATAATGCAAGATTCTAAACTGTGTACAGAGCAACAACAACAAAAATTTGCTTAAATAAAAAAGGGGGAAGAATATCCAAAGACGAGTCGGAAGGCTTAAGCTGTTCAACTATTTATTACCAGCAAATCTAAAGCTGAGACTAGTTTAAACTGACTAAAAAAAAAACATAGTGTAGATGGAGGGGATAGACGGCTTTCACCTCACACAAACTTTCCGTATTCTGCAGCAGAGGGCTGCAGCTGTAATGCGTCATCATTTGGACTGCTTTTGGTACTGTTGTTTACATTTTGGCAATAAATAAATGATTATGATTGCACTTATCTGCCGGTCATGTTTTTTCTTTATTACTGTACAGAGAGAGTAATGGTTGGGTATAGAGTTAGGAAAAATATTTTTGTTACGGAGCGAGGGAGACGGGAAGCGGGCATATCCATATGCAAAGCTTTATTCATCGGAAACAAAGACATGGTTAAACATAGGCAGGGAACATTGGCAAACAGGTATATGAGGGCAAGACACAAGAGTATTCTGTAAAAAAACAAGCAGCACAGAACTACTGCACTGCCAACGAAATGGCAAGTTTATATTCTAATTAATAAATATTAAACCTTTTAAACATTATTAAAACTACATTGATACCATCTTTGTCATGGAAAACACTTGTCAAATGTTTGCTTAAATTTATTTTCAAGATCTGACCTAAATGATTTATTATTGCTTTCAGTATGGCTACAAATGTAATGCAATATGATTTTCAAACTCACATTAGATACTTTTAATATTGAATAAAGCACATAATCAGTACCTCAGTTTATAATTGTCATAGTTTGCATGTTGTTCTTCCAGCCGTGATGTCACAGAAAAAAAATACTGTTTCTAAAAATAGAAATTTTGCGCAGTCTTTCTAAAAATAGAAATCTGGCAGTCCACCCGCAGTAGGAGCAAATATGCTCCTGCAGGGGAAATAACAGCTAGTGTTGAATCTCTTCGACTTTCCTTGGACAGTTATGTAAATAAAAAGTCACATGACGGATAAGGTATGTGGAGATTACAATGTGGCAAGCACTAATTTATATCATTGAGTGTAATGTCCACAATGTGTGAACACATTCCTATACAAGTTGAAAATTCAGAAGGATGTGTTCATGACTATGATGAACTGGAGTTAAATTTTTTCCGAATATAAAAGATACATGCAAATATTATACAGACGCAGAATTTACTAGCAATATAGAAACGGCTGGTTCTTTTTCTCTTATTCATTTGAATTGTAGAAGCCTTTATTCAAATTTTAGTAAAATACATGATTATTTAAATACTTTACAAAATAAATTTACTGTTATAGCGTTGTCTGAGACTTGGTTAACGGATGAGAAAGGTGTGGAATTTCATTTTGAAGGTTATGAATTGTTTTATGTTAATCAGATTTATAAGAGAGGAGGAGGGGTTGCTCTATATGTTAGTAGTGATCTGAAATGTAAAATAAGTGTATGACCACTGCAATAGCAGATTTAATGGAATGTTTAACTGTTGAGATTGAAATGAAGAAACAGAGGAATATTTTTGTCACATGTATATATAGAACCCCAGGGTCTAGTATTATTGTATTTAATAAGTTGGAGCAATTATTAGTTGAGATGAATGAAAATAAAGTGTCTGTAATCTGCGGGGACTTTAATATAAATCTTTTGAATGTGTCTAACCATACAAGTAGTTTAGATTTTTTAGATTTAATGTATAGTAGAGGCTTTTATCCTACCGTTACTAGAACTAGTTGAATAACCTCTAGTTGTGCTACATTAATTGATAACATTTTTGTAAATAAATTTGAAAAAACGGTTAAAAGTGGTCTTTTGATAAATGATACAACGGATCATTTTCCAATATTTGTAACTTATTTTTGTGAAATAAAAACTAACAAAGAAAAGTTTAGTGAAGTTATTAGGTTAAGAACAGAGGAAACACTAAATGAATTTAGGGATGATCTTATGAAAGAACAGTGGAATAATGTTTGTAATACGAAAAATGTAAATAAGGCTTATGAATTATTTCTTAAAAAGTATTTATGGTTATATAATAAAAATTGTCCAATAAAAATATTGAATGATAAAGTAAGAAATAATAATAAACCTTGGTTGACGAAGGGTATATTGAAATCTTGTAAAAAAAAAAAAAGAATAAACTTTATCGGGATTTTGTAAAATATCGGACAGAAAATGCAGAAAAAAAAAATATAAAGCTTATAAAAATAAGTTAACTACTATAATGAGATGTGCAAAGAAAGATTATTATACTAATGTGTTGATGGAAAATAAAAGTAATATCAAAAGAATGTGGAATGTCTTGAGGGAGGTTATGGGCAGTAAAATTAATTATAGTCAGCCATTATATTTAATTAATGAACAGAATGTCGAGATAAGTAGTGAAAAAATGGCTGATGAATTTAATTCATTTTTTGTTAATGTTGGTCCGAATCTTGCTAAAACTATACCATTTTATAATGAAAATAAAAGTTGGACAGGTGAAAGTAGAGTTATGCAATCTTTTTTTTTTGGATGAAGTTAGTGAGAGTGAAATTATTTCTACAGTCTCTAAATTAAAAAGTAAATGTTCATGTGATAGTGATGGCTTAGATATGTATATTGTCAAAGAAACTATATGTTGTATTATTAGACCGTTAAAATATATAATTAACTTGTCTTTTAATACAGGTTCTTTTCCAGAAAAAATTAAAGTGGCCAGAATTATTCCCCTTTTTAAATCTGGCGATAGGCATAGTCTCACAAATTATAGGCCTTTATCTTTGCTTTCTCAATTTTCAAAAATTTTGGAGAAGCTTTTCGTTAAAAAATTTGATTGTTTTCTTGAAAAATATTCTTTGATACACGATAATCAGTTTGGGTTTAGAAGCACCCGTTCAACAGCTATGGCTTTGATGAAAATCACAGAGGACATTATTACAGAATTGGAGCATAAAAATTATACAGTTGGAGTTTTTATTGATCTTAAAAAGGCTTTTGATACTCTTGATCATGGTATATTGATATCTAAATTACAGACATATGGAATTAGAGGTGTAGTATTAAATTTGATTACTAGTTATTTAGAAAATAGACAACAATATGTAGAGTATATGGGATATGAATCTAAGTTGGAAACAATGCAGTGTGGAGTCCCCCAAGGCTCTGTGCTGGGGCCTAAGTTATTTATTTTATATATCAATGATCTCTGTGATGAATCGAAGATTTTACGTTTCGTTCTTTTTGCGGATGATACAAATTTTTTTGTATCGGGGAAGAACTTAAAAATATTACTTAAAACTATTGAACAGGAATTGTTTGTACTTCAGAAATGGTTTAATAAAAATAAATTATCGTTAAATTTAAGTAAAACAAAATTTATGTTGTTTACAAATCAAAAATGCCCTGATAATGTTTGTTTGACTTTAAATGGAATAATTATTGAGAGAGTGTCAGAACTTAAGTTCTTAGGAGTACTCATTGATGACAAATTTAAATGGAAGTCACACATAGCTTATGTAAGAAATAAAATTTGAAAAATATTGCTGTTTTGAGTAAAGTAAAGTTTATGTTAAATTATAAGGCAATGAGAATCCTATATTGTTCGTTTATTTTGCCATATTTGATGTATTGTTTGGAGGTATGGGGTAATTCATATTTTACTAATTTAATGCCCTTATTTATTTTGCAAAAAAGGGCCATAAGAATAATTAATAGAGTTGCTCCAAGAGAACATACCACAAGATTGTTTTTGAGGTCAGGACTACTCAAATTGAGGGATTTGGTCTCTTTGCAAACTTTATTAGTAGTTCATAAAGCAAAACATTGTATATTACCGGATGGATTGCAAACCCTTTTTACTGTGAATAGTGAGACAAGTAGAAGAAATAATGATTTTAAACAACCTTTTGCTGGAAATACTCTCAAACAAATGTGTGTCTCAGTTTCTGGTGTGAAAAGATGGAATTTATTGGAAAATGATATAAAATGTTAAGATATTTTTCGATTTAAATATAAGTATAAACAGAAGATACTTCAGTTGTATAGAGATGAGGGTTAATGTTGTTTTTGTTGTTGTTTTTCTTTTCTTTATTTTTTTCTTTGTTGTCAGAATTATTATTATTGTAAAATTGTTGTTTTTGTTTGTTTAACGTTGTGTAAGTTAATTAATAATATTGGAAGGATTTTTCCTTTTCTCTTCATGTCTGTGAGGTCATCTAATTTAATTTGTAAATTTTATAATACTAGAATGGGGTAGGAGTTTATAAGATTTTTTCTTCTTCCTACTCCTGTTCTTTTTGTCATGGATTGTATTTTTGGTTGTGTTGTTGGATTGTTGTGGTGTTTTGTGTTGCATTACCATGAAAAGAGAATAAATAAATGAAATGAAATGAAATGAATTTCCAAAAGCATAAACATAACATTTAAAAAGTTGCAATTATTGTACTCACAGTTATAAAAATGTTAAATACAGTTTAAAAAAACATTTATTATAATAGCGCCTTTCCACACCAAAGATCGCTTTACAAGTCAATTTTAAGAAACAGAAACAAATAACATCAATACTAGAGCACAGAACACAAACCAAGAGCTGAAAATATACTGTACAGAGACTACTTAAAAAGTTAGATTAAAGGGGTCATCGGATGCCCATTTTCCACAAGATTATATGATTCTTTAGGATCTTAATGAAAAGTCTCTAATATACTTTGATTAAAAAAAAAATCTCAATGGTTTTTACCTTGTCAAAATGAGCTCTTCAAAAATCATCTCATTCTAAGGGGTTGTTCCTTTAAATGCAAATGAGCTCTGCTCAACCCGCCCCTCTCTTCTCCCTGTGGAAAAATGAGCTTGTTTACCTTAGCCGCATTTAGCCGCTAAACTTGCTAACTACCACGTTATAAAGAAAGGCGATCGCAAAAGATTCATTAAAAACATTAATTCCTATACACACCTCTGCTGTAAGTGAAGCTGGATGACAAATGATTCGCGGGAACATAGACGGATATATGTAGATCGGGAGGTGCATTCCCTTCACAAACAAATGTAATCTACTGCATCTTCAGCGGCTCAGATGTCGGGAGTAAATGACGACCACTATGTTCATTATTACATCCAGCAACACAACACCTTAATCACTCAATCAGAGATATTCTTGTCGAACTTACATCCCTGCTCCGGCATCAAAACATGGCAAGTTACTGGACTGTGACAGCTGATCTGAGGTAAGACGCTCATGTCAATCAACTATTGTGGGAGCGACATCTGTGGGTGTGACGCCACAACGACAGGCATCTGAGAACGGCTTGATTTGAAAAAGGGGATATTATTTTTACAGATTAATTAAAAACCACTGCATGGATTTTTATCATTATAGGGAAGATTTGTACATACACTGACAACACACATTAATGTTCAAACAACATGAAAAAGTGAACTTAGCATCCGATGACCCCTTTAAGTTGTACAGAGAGAATGAAGATAAACATCCATGACAGGGTACAATTTACAGACTGAAAACTAAAGAATAATACTCAGAGGGAAAAAGAAAAAAAAAAAAGTGTTTTTAAGAGGTTTTTGAAGGAGAGAAGGGAGGACACTTGACGGATGTTTAGGGAAAGAGCATTCCACAATCTGGGAGCCACAACACTGAAAGCCCTAGCTCCCAAAGGAGTAGGCACGAACATAGGGGAGAAGAAAGTCAGATAAATATGTGGGACCAAGGTTATGGAGAGCTTTATAAGTGAGAGTTAATATCTTGAAGTTAATGTGCAAAGAAACCGGAAGCCAGTGAAGGTGATAGAGGATTGGGGTAATGTGATCATTCTGCCTTTTGTGGGTAATCAAACGAGCAGCAGAATTTTGAACATATTGTAGTCTTTTGATATTTTTAGCTGACAGGCCATAAAGAAGTGAATTACAGTAATCTAGTTAAGATGTGACAAAGGCATGAATAACAGTGTCAGCATCCTGCTTACTGAGACAGGATCGAATATGAGAGATATTACATAGGTGGAAAAAAAGCTCTCTTAACTACTTTACTAATGTGATCGTTAAAAGACAGAGTGGAGTCAATGAGAACACCAAGATTATAAACTGTTGTGGAGGGCATGATCAGATCACCATCCAGATCCACCACAGTTGACCAGAAAGCTTTGCTACAACAGTTTTAGAGCTAATCAGAATAACCTCAGATTTATCAGAGTTAAATTTAAGGTAATTTTGCCTCCAGTTTGAGTTCTTCGATGCAATTTGTTAGAGCAGGCGGAGGAAACACTGAGGTGGAAGGTGTGCTAAAATAAATCTGCATGTCTTCTGTGTAACAGTGGAAGTTAAACCCATAGCGTCTGATTATTTGTCCAATTGGTAGCATATAAATAATGAGAAGGAGAGGGCCCAGAAGAGAACCTTGAGGTACACCAAAACTGATGGATTTGGTAGATGATTTGTTCGCAATATATAACAAATTGTTGTTTGATAAATGGTTATTATATGTTCTCATTTCAATGGTTTTGTTTTTAATGTGCTTTTCTAAAGCCATAATACCACTGTTTTCATATGTTCGCTATTTGCAATAGTTACCCGTTAGTAAGCTATTGTATGAAAAAAACTACGATATAAGTTTGATCTTCAAACATCACTGTAATTATCAATTATAATATTAATATGAAACCCACAACAATTAAAAAACAAACACATATTATCCCCGTTTTTTATATAGGCAGTGATATCACGGGAATATACAGCTATTCATTTAATTAGCATAATTCAGATATACGTTCAAAATCAGATCTGTTATTTCGCTAAAAACTCGTCTCTGCTGAATCATCATGTCTGTCTGCTGATCCAGTGATTGGATGTGCGGTGCGGTGGCCGATGTCAACATCAGCATCAGTTGCCAGTGTGCATGTGTGTTTAGTACACACATGGGTTTGTTTGTTAACCAATTAGCCTATACAATTTAGATGTTAGGAAACCGCCAAACTGACCCCAAACCAGCCCAAATTTTGTCCACCTGACCAAGCTAATTTTGCACAAATCAAATTCAGATGGGCAGTCCCCCCCAATCTGGCAACACTAGGAAAAGCCACAGCGAACAGGAATATCTATCATGGTGGTGTTGTTAACAGAAATTTCTGTCTTAAACCTGGAAGAAATGTTAAAACAACAGTACAACCATAATTTCAATGAGAGGTCAAGAGAAGACAAGGCTGACACGTCTGTAGAAGACAAAAGGTTCATAAAGACTGCAGAACAGTCAATCAAGTTGGAAGATGGACATTACACTCTTCCAGAGTGGAATGACATCCCTTCAGGAATCCCTTCAGGAATGACAACGTCTAGGTTACGTACGTAACCCTCGTTCCCTGAAGGAGGGAACGGAGACGTTACATATGGGAACTCGCCTGAGTGACCAATCACCTCTGAGCTTTACAGAAAAGGCCAATGAAATTGGCGAGTGGAGTTTGCGTGCAACGCCACTCCCCCGTACATACGGGCATATAAGATGGCGGCGCGCATCCACTCATTCAGGTTTTTGCTGAGGAGCCGAGCCGCAGCCCGGCGTCAGCGCAGCCTAGGGTTGTGGCAGGGGATGTAATGTCTCTGTTCCCTCCTTCAGGGAACGAGGGTTACATACGTAACCTAGACGTTCCCCTTCAGTCGTTTCACTACGACGTTACATATGGGAACAGACCCATGGAAAAGGCCACAACCCTGAGGCTGCGTTACGCAAGACACCAAGTGCCGACAGGCGGACGGGTCGGAAAGTGGAGTCACTACGTAACCTTCCCAACGCCCTAGGGACCAGTAGAGGGGCCCCATAGGGGTGCCAGATGTACTGAAGCATGGGTTGGGGGGGCGGAGCACATGTGGTTTAGGCATGTGGAATAAAGAAATTGAATACATCTAATCTGTTATAGATGTATGAGGTAAAACACAGCCTTCTGGCTGACTGTGGAGAAATACAACCTTCTGGGCGAAGGAGACCCAGTCGGAGCACAGTCGCGGACTACTCCGCATCTAGTCCTGACTGCGGGGCATGGAGGACCCAGGTTAGCCGGAGGGAACATACTGGGAGATAGCGCACGGATCCCGTGGGAATGGCGCAGCAAGCCGACACCTGCCGGCCTCCCGCAAATTACCTGATGTTACCTTAACACACGGGAGGACACGGGCTCGACGCGGAGATTATAGAATCTAGCGAAGGTGTTAGGTGTCGCCCAGCCCGCAGCTCTGCAGATGTCTGCTAGCGAGGCGCCGTGCGCCAGCGCATAGGAGGAGGCAACACTACGAGTGGAGTGAGCTCGAACTCCTAGGGGGCACGGCTCCCCTTGGCTTTCGTAGGCCAGGGAGATGGCATCTACCACCCAATGGGCCAACCTCTGCTTGGAGACAGCATTTCCCTTCTGCTGTCCTCCGAAGCAAACAAAGAGCTGCTCGGAGCGTCTGAAGCTCCGGGTGCGGTCCACGTAAAACCCGTAAGGCACGAACGGGACACAGCAACGCTAAGGCCGGGTCTGCCTCCTCCGGGGGCAGAGCTTGCAGGTTCACCACCTGATCCCGGAAGGGTGTGGTGGGAACCTTGGGCACGTAACCGGGCCGGGGTCTCAGGATAACGTGAGAATCAGCCGGCCCGAACTCCCGGCACGCTTCGTTGACAGAGAAGGCTTGTAGGTCCCCGACCCTCTTGATGGAGGCGAGCGCGGTCAGGAGCGCTGTCTTAAGCGACAGGAATTTAAGCTCGACTGAAACCAGCGGCTCGAAGGGAGGTCCCCGCAGACCCCGAAGGGCGACGGAGAGATCCCAAGAGGGTACAAGGTGCGGTCTAGGGGGATTAACCCTTCTCGCACCTCTGAGGAACCTCACAACCAGTTGATGCTTCCCGATGGATGTCCCATCGACTGCATCGTGATATGCCGCGATGGCCGCGACATACACTTTGAGAGTTGAAGGAGACAGCCTACGCTCCAACTTCTCTTGCAGGAAGGAAAGCACTACTGCGATCGGACATCTCTGTGGGTCCTCCCCACGGGAGTCACACCAGTCAACAAAGAGACCCCACCTCAGTGCGTAGGCCTGCCTCGTGGAGGGGGCTCTAGACTGAGTGATAGTTTCTATCACGGCCTGTGGAAGGCCGGCGAGGTCTACCGTGTCCCGTCCAGAAGCCACACGTGCAGGTTCCATAGATCGGGACGCGGGTGCCAAATCGTGCCCATCCCCTGAGAAAGAAAGTCCTTCCTCAGGGGAATCTTCCAGGGAGGGGCTGTCGCGAGGAGCGTGAGGTCGACGAACCAGGTCCGGGTGGGCCAGTATGGCGCAACCAGCAGAACCTGCTCCCCGTCCTCCCTGATCTTGCACAGGGTCTGTGCAAGGAGGCTCACTGGGGGAAAGGCGTACTTGGGCCCCGGAGGCCAGCTGTGTGCCAGTGCGTCCCTGACGAGGGGAGCCTCGTTGAGGGAGTAGTAGAGCTGGCAGTGGGAGGATTCCGGGGAGGCAAACAGATCTATCTGGGCCTTGCCGAATCGACTCAAAATCAGCTGGACTGTCTGGGGGTGGAGTCGCCATTCTCCAGGGTGGGTGGGCTGCCGTGAGAGCTGGTCGGCTGCACGGTTGAGCTCCCCTGGTATATGAACGGCGCGCAGCGATTTCAGCCACGTCTGACTCCACAGGAGCAGATGGCGGGCGAGTTGCGACATACGACGGGAGCGTAGACCACCCTGGCGGTTGATGTACGCTACGGTCGCAGTGTTGTCCGTGCGGACAAGCACGTGCTTGTGGCGGAGCATCTGAAGAAACCGACGCAGCGCGAGAAGCACTGCTAGCAACTCCAGGCAGTTGATGTGCCAAAGCAGTCGAGGTCCTGTCCAGGAGCCCGAGGCTGCTTGCCCGTTGCATACAGCACCCCAACTCGTGGTGGAGGCATCTGTGTAAACCACAACATGCCTGGAGACCTGTCCTAAGGGGACTCCGGCCCGTAGGAAGGCAGGGTCTGACCACGGGCTGAATAGGCGGCGACACTGCGGGGAAACGCCAATCCGGAGTGTGCCACGGTGCCATGCCCATCTCAGGACTCGATCGTGTAGCCAGCGCTGAAGCGGTCTCATATGAAGCAAGCCCAGCGGCGTTACCGCGGCTGCAGCTGCCATATGCCCCAGGAGCCTCTGAAATGTTTTGAGAGGGAC
>VONZ01004287.1:0-11189 GCA_012976165.1 Labeo catla | reverse complement strand
TAAAAATGTTTCATATACATGAAAGTAATGTCATTTGCAATACAGAAAGACACTTCTTGAAGTGTTAGAAGTTTTATGAATATCAAATTTAGTTAGGCCCTCAGTGCATGAAACGCTCATATAAGGCCTTCTAGGAACGCCAAACGTGTTTTTATGCATCTTGTCTCATGAAACGAAGTCTTACTCAGAAATGCTCTAAAACGTCTTTTCTCACTCAGAAAACATTAGTATATGCAGTTTCATGAATAAGGCTGACCCATATTAAAAATATTTCAGATGCATTAAAGGAATGTTATTTGCAATACAGAAAGAGACTTCTTGAAGTGTTAGAAGTTTTATGAATAATATCAAATTAGAGCCTCAGTGCGCATGAACGCTTCTTTGCTATAAGGCCTTCTAGGAACGCCAACGTGTTTTTAGGCATCTTGTCTCAAGGAAACGAAGTCTTACTCTAGAAATGCTCTAAAAACGCTCTTTTCCTTACCCAGAAAACGCTAGTATATGCAGTTTCCATGAATAAGGCTGGACCCATATTGTACATTTCAGATGCATTAAAGGAATAAGTATTTGGCAATAACAGAAAGAGACTTCTTTGATGTGTTAGAAGTTTTATGAATATCAAATTTAGTTAGAGCCTTAGTGTATGAACGCTCGCTTAGCCTTCTATGAACGCCAAAAGTGTTTTTATGCATCTTGTCTCATGAAATGAAGTCTTGCTCAGAAATGCTCTAAAACGTTTTTTCTCACTCAGAAAACGTTAGTATATGCAGTTTCATGAATAAAGCTGACCCACATTAAAAAAGTTTCATATACATGAAAGGAATGTTATTTTCAATACAGAAAGACACTTCTTGATGTGTAAGAAGATTTATGAATATCACATTTAGTTAGAGCCTCAGTGCATGAAACGCTCATATAAGGCATTCTGTGAACGCCAAAAGTGTTTTTATACATCTTGCCCGAAACGGTGCCCTGTTTCAGAAATGCTTCTAAAACGCCTTTTCTCACTCAGAAAACGTTAGTATATGCAGTTTCATGAATAAAGCTGAACCACATTAAAAATGTTTCATATACATGAAAGAAATGTTAGGTGAAATACAGAAAGACACTTTTTGATGTGTTAGAAGTTTTATTAATATCACATTTAGTTAGAGCCTCAGTGCATGAAACGCTTCGTTTAGGCCTTCTATGAACGCCAAAAGTGTTTTTATGCATCTTGCCTCATGAAACGAAGTCTTGCTCAGAAATGCTCTAAAACATCTTTTCTCACTGAGAAAAGGTTAGCATATGCAGTTTCATGAATAAAGCTGACCCACATTAAAAATGTTTCATATACATGAAAGAAATGTTATTTGCAATACAGAAAGACACTTCTTGAAGTGTTAGAAGTTTTATGAATATCAAATTTAGTTAGAGCCTCAGTGCATGAAACGCTCATATAAGGCCTTCTAGGAACGCCAAAGTGTTTTTATGCATCTTGTCTCATGAAACGAAGTCTTACTCAGAAATGCTCTAAAACGTCTTTTCTCACTCAGAAAACGTTAGTATATGCAGTTTCATGAATAAGGCTGACCCATATTAAAAATATTTCAGATGCATTAAAGGAATGTTACTTGCAATACAGAAAGAGACTTCTTGAAGTGTTAGAAGTTTTATGAATATCAAATTTAGGTAGAGCCTCAGTGCATGAAACGCTTCGTTTAGGCCTTCTATGAACGCCAAACGTGTTTTTATGCATCTTGTCTCATGAAACGAAATCTTAGTCAGAAATGCTCTAAAACGTCTTTTCTGACTCAGAAAACGTTAGTATATGCAGTTTCATGAATAAAGCTGACCCAATTAAAAATGTTTCATATACATGAAAGGAATGTCATTTGTAATACAGAAAGACACTTCTTGAAGTGTTAGAAGTTTTATGAATATCAAATTTAGTTAAAGCCTCAGTGCATGAAACGCCTTCGTTTAGGCCTTGTATGAACGCCAAAAGTGTTTTTATGCATCTTGCCTCATGAAACGAACTCTTGCTCAGAAATGCTCTAAAACGTCTTTTCTCACTCAGAAAACGTTAGTATATGCAGTTTCATGAATAAAGCTGACCCACATTAAAAATGTTTCATATACATGAAAGGAATGTTATTTGCAATACAGAAAGACACTTCTTGAAGTGTTAGAAGATTTATGAATATCACATTTAGTTAGAGCCTCAGTGCATGAAACGCTCATATAAGGCCTTCTAGGATCGCCAAAAGTGTTTTTATGCATCTTGCCTCATGCAACGAAATCTTGCTCAGAAATGCTCTAAAACGTCTTTTCTCACTCAGAAAACGTTAGTATATGCAGTTTCATGAATAAAGCTGACCCACGTTTAAAATGTTTCATATACATGAAAGGAATGTCATTTGCAATACAGAAAGACACTTCTTGAAGTGTTAGAAGTTCTATGAATATCACATTTAGTTAGAGCCTCAGTGCATGAAACGCTTCGTTTAGGCCTTCTATGAACGCCAAAAGTGTTTTTATACATCTTGCCTCATGAAACGAAGTCTTGCTCAGAAATGCTCTAAAACGTCTTTTCTCACTCAGAAAAGGTTAGCATATGCAGTTTCATGAATAAAGCTGAGCCATATTAAAAATGTTTCATATACATGAAAGAAATGTTATTTGCAATACAGAAAGACACTTCTTGAAGTGTTAGAAGTTTTATGAATATCAAATTTAGTTAGAGCCTCAGTGCATGAAACGCTCATATAAGGCCTTCTAGGAACGCCAAACGTGTTTTTATGCATGTTGTCTCATGAAACGAAGTCTTACTCAGAAATGCTCTAAAACGTCTTTTCTCACTCAGAAAACGTTAGTATATGCAGTTTCATGAATAAGGCTGACCTATATTAAAAATATTTCATATACATGAAAGGAATGTCATTTGCAATACAGAAAGACACTGCTTGAAGTGTTAGAAGTTTTATGAATATCACATTTAGTTAGAGCCTCAGTGCATGAAACGCTTCGTTTAGGCATTCTATGAATGCCAAAAGTGTTTTTATACATCTTGCCTCATGAAACGAAGTCTTGCTCAGAAATGCTCTAAAACGTCTTTTCTCACTCAGAAAACGTTAGTATATGCAGTTTCATGAATAAAGCTGACCCACATTAAAAAAGTTTCATATACATGAAAGGAATGTCATTTTCAATACAGAAAGACACTTCTTGATGTGTTAGAAGTTTTATTAATATCACATTTAGTTAGAGCCTCAGTGCATGAAACGCTTCGTTTAGGCCTTCTATGAACGCCAAAAGTGTTTTTATGCATCTTGCCTCATGAAACAAACTCTTGCTCAGAAATGCTCTAAAACGTCTTTTCTCACTCAGAAAACGTTAGTATATGCAGTTTCATGAATAAGGCTGACCCACATTAAAAATGTTTCATATACATGAAAGGAATGTCATTTGGAATACAGAAAGACACTTCTTGATGTGTTAGAAGATTTATGAATATCACATTTAGTTAGAGCCTCAGTGCATGAACCGCTCATATAAGGCCTTCTAGGATCGCCAAAAGTGTTTTTATGCATCTTGCCTCATGCAACGAAATCTTGCTCAGAAATGCTCTAAAACGTCTTTTCTCACTCAGAAAACATTAGTATTGTGACGCAGTCAAGGAGGAATCCGGAGGCGTGGGATCCATTTGCAACAACTTTATTTTAGAAACAAACGTAATCGGCAGGCTTAGGTCAACAACAGCGGACAGGTGTGGTGAAGGCAAAACAAACGGGGTAGTCAAAGTCCATGCAATAGGTCGGGGCTGGCGGCGTTCAAAAGGGATAGTCCAATGGAATAGCGAGGGTCGACAAAAGGCAGGCAGCAGAGTTTCACACACCCGATAAACAGTCCGGTTGGCAACAGGTAAGCAGTCCGATAGAGAAACGCTCAGGATTGTTAGCATGACTAGCAAAACTTCGCGGGGAACCAGCCGGCGCAGCGCGCTGAAATGGCCGACAAACAGGAAGTGAACCGGAGGGACCCGGAACCGGAAGTGGAGCCCCAGGCACGGGATTATGGGGAATGTAGTGACTAGAACTCCGGTGACGGCTCCCGCTGGCTGGGAATGGAGGGGGCCACAGAGACCGTCCTTGTGACAGAGCCCCCCCCCTGCGAGTGCCTCCTGGCACGAGGAGGTAACCGGCGCCGGGGTCTGCCCCTTCCGCGGGGTGCTGGTCGATCTGGGTGCGATGCGTGGAAGTCGGTGGCGAGAGCAGGATCGAGGATGTCCTCGGCGGGCACCCATGACCTCTCCTCGGGGCCGTAGTCCTCCCAGTCGACCAAATATTGCAGACGACCCCTCCGGCGCCGGGAGTCCAGAATGGTACTGACTCGATAGACCTCCTCGCCGTCGATGATCAGGGGGGCAGGTCTCTGCGGGGCGGTCCCCTCTAGGTTCTCCCCTCCTCCCGGACGACCAGCGGGCTTTAACAAAGACATATGAAAAGTGGGTGAGATACGGTATTCAGGTGGGAGTTCTAGTCTAAATGATACTGGAGTTATTTGACGGAGGATTCTGAAAGGACCCACGTACCTGGGGCTGAGTTTCTTGCAGGGTAGACGAAGGCGCAAGTCCCGGGTGGAGAGCCACACCCACTGTCCTGGCTTGTAGGTGGGACCGACTCGGCGTCTACGATCAGCCTGGGTCTGCGTTCGTCGAACGGCCCGTTGCAGGTGGACATGGGCCCGGTTCCAGGTCTCCTCGCTCCGCTGAAACCAGGAGTTGACGGCAGGTAGGTCTGAAGGTTCCCCGGACCAAGGAAACAAAGGAGGCTGGAATCCAAGAGTGCACTGAAAGGGTGTGAGGTTGGTGGATGGTTTGCGTATGGAATTCTGGGCATACTCGGCCCATAGGAGGAAGCGACACCAGTCCTCCTGGTGGTCCTGACAGTAAGAGCGTAGGAACCTGGTCAATTCCTGATTTAACCTTTCGACCTGTCCATTGGCCTGGGGATGGTAACCTGACGTCAGGCTCACATTAACCCCCAGCAGGCGGAAAAAACTGGTCCATAGTCGAGAGGTGAACTGGGGCCCTCGGTCTGATACAATGTCCTCCGGTAGTCCGTAGAAGCGAAAGACGGAGTTGCAGAGAGCTTCAGCGGTCTCCATGGCGGAGGGCAGTTTGGGAAATGGGATAAATCGACAACCCTTGGAGAATCTATCAACAACCGAGAGGATGGTAGTCTGACCGTTGGAGGCGGGGAGATCGGTGATGAAATCTACCGCTATATGTGACCACGGACGGTTTGGTACCGGGAGAGGTTGTAGAAGACCAGCAGGTAATTGACGGGGGACCTTGGAGGTATTACACACTGAACAATTCTTAATGAACGTGATAGTGTCAGGGCGTAAGGTTTGCCACCAGAATCGGTTGCGGAGCAGGTCGATGGTGGCCTCGATCCCAGGGTGGCCGGAACTGGGGTTGGAGTGGACCTCTGATAGGACTCGGGAGCGTAGAGGGACCGGTACATAGGTTAGGTTAGCTGGGCAGTCATCTGGAGGAGGGTCCTGGGTATGACTTTCGGTGATCTCGGTCATGATGTCCCAAGCGACAGGAGCCAGGATGACGGAAGTGGGGATAATGGTTTCTGGTGTGGCAGGAGAGTGATCGGGTTCATGAATGCGTGACAGGGCGTCTGCTTTCGTGTTCTGTGAGCCGGGTCGATACGTTATGTCGAAGTGAAACCTGGTAAAGAACAGAGCCCATCTGGCTTGACGGTGGTTCAGAACCTTGGCAGTACGGATATATTCCAGGTTCCTGTGATCGGTCAGAATTGTGAAGGGATGTCGTGCGCCCTCTAGCCAGTGCCGCCATTCCTCGAGAGCGAGCTTAATGGCCAATAGCTCTCTGTTGCCTACATCGTAGTTGCGTTCGGCTGGACTGAGCTTATGGGAGAAAAAGGCACAAGGGTAGGTCTTGAGTGGTTGACCTTGGCGTTGAGAGAGTACTGCCCCCACACCGGTATTGGATGCATCCACCTCCACGAGGAAGGGAAGGTTGGGGTCTGGGTGGTGCAGGATGGGTGCGGTAGTGAATCTCTGTCGGAGTTCGTCATAGGCCTGAGCGGCGGCAGGCGTCCAGGTTAAGCGAGTGCTGCCTTGTTTTATCATAGATGAGAGTGGAGCTGCCACGGTGCTGAAGTTACGGATAAACCGGCGATAAAAGTTAGAAAAGCCCAGAAAACGCTGAAGTTCTTTAAGGGTTTTCGGGCGTGGCCAGTTGCGAACCGCATTAACCTTTGACTCATCCATGGCGACCCCCTCCGGGCTGATCACATAGCCGAGGAAGGTGATTCGTTCTTGGTGGAACTCACATTTTTCCTCCTTGGCGTACAGCTCATGCTTAACTAGGCGTTGAAGGACAGCCCGGACGTGCTGAACATGTTCTGAGTACGAGTTTGAGTAAATCAATATGTCGTCGATGTAGATAATAACCCAACGGTTCAACATGTCCCTGAAAACGTCATTGACGAAGGCCTGAAAGTAGGAAGGACTATTGGCCAGACCGAAGGGCATCACCCGGTACTCGTAGTGCCCGGTCGTAGTGGAAAAGGCCGTCTTCCACTCATCCCCCGCCCGGATTCTGATAAGGTTGTATGCAGATCGTAAATCGAGTTTGGTGTAAATCTTGGCGGCACGAAGCTGTTCTAGGGCTGGAGGGACTAATGGTAAGGGATAACGGTATTTGACAGTAATGTCGTTGAGGGCACGATAGTCAATACATGGGCGCAGGCCTCCATCTTTCTTTTTAACGAAGAAGAATCCCGCCGAGGCAGGAGAGGTTGATGGTCGAATGAAGCCCTTTGTAAGTTCCTCCTTGATGTATTGATTCATGGCCTCCGCTTCCGGCTGGGAGAGAGGGAAGATACGTCCTCTGGGAGGTATGGATCCAGGAAGAAGATCTATGGCGCAATCCCCTGGCCGGTGAGGTGGTAGCTGGGTGGCTTTAGTGGTACTGAAGGCCTCAAGGAGATCATGATATTCAGCAGGTATGGATTCCTGGAGTTTGGTTGATGCTGGTGTGGGGGCTGCGGGAGGGTCTGGCTGAGGATGATGTTGCGTGCAATGAGATGACCACTGAGTGATGGTACCTGAAGACCAGGAGATTACGGGTTCGTGTTGGTTGAGCCATGGGTATCCAAGGATGAGTGGTGTGCGAGGAGAGGAGATTATGAAGAAACGGATGGTTTCTTGATGCTGAGGTTCGAGACAGAGAGTGAGGTCGTCGGTGGTGTGCTCGACCCTTCCTGTTCCTAATGGTCTCCCGTCGAGGGCGGCCACTGCCACGGGCGAGGTACAAGAGAGAACAGGGAGGCAATTAGTTGCAACAAAGTCTCTATCAATGAAGTTTCCTGCGGCGCCTGAGTCAATTAACGCGGTAGTACGAATGGAAATGTCCTTAGTTTTAAGAATCGCAGGGACTACACAATGATTGAGAAGGACAGGGTCAGAACTCACCGAGGTGGGTGGACGAGGTGGTCGAGTGGGACAGGTGGCTCGGAGATGACCGGGTTGTCCGCAGTATAAGCAGAGGTGGTTCTTGATGCGACGCTCTCTCTCCTCCACTGTTAGCTTGGTTGCTCCCAACTGCATGGGTTCAGGGGCGGTCATGGTGGACGGTTGAGATGGGAGTAAGGGAGTGAAGGTACGAACAGGCTTACGGGCACGCATCACGTTATCAATACGGATTGAGAGGTCGATGTACTGATTGAGTGAAAGGCCCTCATCACGGCACGCTAGCTCTACCTGGAGGTCTGGATTGAGTCCCTTCCGATAATGCAGTTTCAGGGGTCCATCATTCCAACCGCTCTGAGCCGCCAGTGTGCGGAAATCCAGTGCATAATCAGCAGCAGTGCGTCGGCCCTGTTTTAATGCCATAATCTGTTCTCCTGCCTCGCTGCTCTCTGGGTTGGGTTGAAATACCGCCTTGAAACTCTGGAGGAATGTGGCCAACGAGGGAAAAGCTGGTCGCCCCAAATCCCAAACTGCGGTGGCCCACTCTAAAGCCCTCCCGGTCAGAAGAGAACAAATAAAGGCGATCTTACTTTCATCCGTCGAGTACAGATTGGGTTGCTGATTGACAAACAGGGTGCACTGGAGGAGGAATCCTTTACACTTGGATGGCGTGCCGTCGAACTTTTCTGGAAACGCTAGTCGAGGGCTCGCGGTAACTGCCGCGGCTGTTGCAGGCGGGTTAAACACCGGCGGAGAAACGGGGGGTGTAGCGGCCTGTAGTCCCTGTATCGCTCGAACTAGCTGCTCCGTTAGCGTGGAGAGGTGATCCAATTGTTGCTGGTGACGTGTGAGCATAGATGCTTGAGCGGATACCTCTGACGCGATCTGGCTCGTTGTCGCTGGATCCGTTGGCGGCGAAGTTTTCTGTGACGCAGTCAAGGAGGAATCCGGAGGCGTGGGATCCATTTGCAACAACTTTATTTTAGAAACAAACGTAATCGGCAGGCTTAGGTCAACAACAGCGGACAGGTGTGGTGAAGGCAAAACAAACGGGGTAGTCAAAGTCCATGCAATAGGTCGGGGCTGGCGGCGTTCAAAAGGGATAGTCCAATGGAATAGCGAGGGTCGACAAAAGGCAGGCAGCAGAGTTTCACACACACGATAAACAGTCCGGTTGGCAACAGGTAAGCAGTCCGATAGAGAAACGCTCAGGATTGTTAGCATGACTAGCAAAACTTCGCGGGGAACCAGCCGGCGCCGCGCGCTGAAATGGCCGACAAACAGGAAGTGAACCGGAGGGACCCGGAACCGGAAGTGGAGCCCCAGGCACGGGATTATGGGGAATGTAGTGACTAGAACTCCGGTGACGGCTCCCGCTGGCTGGGAATGGAGGGGGCCACAGAGACCGTCCTTGTGACAAGTATATGCAGTTTCATGAATAAAGCTGACCCACATTAAAAAAGTTTCATATACATGAAAGAAATGTTATTTGCAATACAGAAAGACACTTCTTGAAGTGTTAGAAGTTTTATGAATATCAAATTTAGTTAGAGCCTCAGTGCATGAAACGCTCATATAAGGCCTTCTAGGAACGCCAAAAGTGTTTTTATGCATCTTGTCTCATGAAACGAAGTCTTACTCAGAAATGCTCTAAAACGTCTTTTCTCACTCAGAAAACGTTAGTATATGCAGTTTCATGAATAAGGCTGACCCATATTAAAAATATTTCAGATGCATAAAGGAATGTTATTTGCAATACAGAAAGAGACTTCTTGAAGTGTTAGAAGTTTTATTAATATCAAATTTAGTTAGAGCCTCAGTGCATGAAACGCTTCGTTTAGGCCTTCTATGAACGCCAAAAGTGTTTTTATGCATCTTGTCTCATGAAACGAACTCTTGCTCAGAAATGCTCTAACACGTCTTTTCTCACTCAGAAAACGTTAGTATATGCAGTTTCATGAATAAAGCTGACCCACGTTAAAAATGTTTCATATACATGAAAGGAATGTCATTTGCAATACAGAAAGACACTTCTTGAAGTTTTAGAAGTTTTATGAAAATCACATTTAGTTAGAGCCTCAGTGCATGAAACGCTTCGTTTAGGCCTTCTATGAACGCCAAAAGTGTTTTTATGCATCTTGCCTCATGCAACGAAATCTTGCTCAGAAATGCTCTAAAACGTCTTTTCTCACTCAGAAAACGTTAGTATATGCAGTTTCATGAATAAAGCTGACCCACATTAAAATGTTTCATATACATGAAAGGAATGTCATTTGCAATACAGAAAGACACTTCTTGAAGTGTTAGAAGTTTTATGAATATCACATTTAGTTAGAGCCTCAGTGCATGAAACGCTTCGTTTAGGCCTTCTATGAACGCCAAAAGTGTTTTTATACATCTTGCCTCATGAAACGAAGTCTTGCTCAGAAATGCCCTAAAACGTCTTTTATCACTCAGAAAAGGTTAGCATATGCAGTTTCATGAATAAAGCTGACCCACATTAAAAATGTTTCATATACATGAAAGAAATGTTATTTGCAATACAGAAAGAGACTTCTTGAAGTGTTAGAAGTTTTATGAATATCAAATTTAGTTAGAGCCTCAGTGCATGAAACGCTCATATAAGGCCTTCTAGGAACGCCAAACGTGTTTTTAGGCATCTTGTCTCATGAAACGAAGTCTTACTCAGAAATGCTCTAAAACGTCTTTTCTCACTCAGAAAACGTTAGTATATGCAGTTTCATGAATAAGGCTGACCCATATTAAAAATATTTCAGATGCATTAAAGGAATGTTACTTGCAATACAGAAAGAGACTTCTTGAAGTGTTAGAAGTTTTATGAATATCAAATTTAGGTAGAGCCTCAGTGCATGAAACGCTTCGTTTAGGCCTTCTATGAACGCCAAACGTGTTTTTATGCATCTTGTCTCATGAAACGAAATCTTAGTCAGAAATGCTCTAAAACGTCTTTTCTGAGTCAGAAAACGTTAGTATATGCAGTTTCATGAATAAGGCTGACCCATATTAAAAATATTTCAGATGCATTAAAGGAATGTTATTTGCAATACAGAAAGAGGCTTCTTGAAGTGTTAGAAGTTTTATGAATATCAAATTTAGTTAGAGCCTCAGTGCATGAAACGCTTCGTTTAGGCCTTCTATGAACGCCAAAAGTGTTTTTATGCATCTTGCCTCATGAAACGAACTCTTGCTCAGAAATGCTCTAAAACGTCTTTTCTCACTCAGAAAACGTTAGCATATGCAGTTTCATGAATAAAGCTGACCCACATTAAAATGTTTCATATAATATGAAAGGAATGTCATTTGCAATACAGAAAAGACTTCTTGAAGTGTTAGAAGTTTTATGAATATCAAATTTAGTTAAAGCCTCAGTGCATGAACGCTCGTTTAGGCCTTCTAAAAAAGAACTTCAAAAGTGTTTTTATGCATCTTGGCGCCATGAAACTAACTCTTGCTCAGAATGCTCTAAACGCCTTTTCTCGTCTCAGAAAACGTTAGTATATGCAGTTTCATGAATAAGGCTGACCTTAATATTAAAAAATGTTTCATATACATGAAAAGGAATGTTATTTGGTAATACAGGAAAGACACTTCTTGAAGTAAGAAGATTTATGAATATCACATTTAGCTAGAGCCCAGCGCATGAAACGCCCATATATACCCTAGGATCGCCAAAA
>VONZ01004286.1:0-11243 GCA_012976165.1 Labeo catla | reverse complement strand
ATAATACAAATATCCTTTAATATCATTTTATTAACCAATGTCTTTGCTGCTAACCTTTGATGATCCAGTTCAACCATACTAATAAGCAAAAATTACTCAAGGTAATCTAACATTTGTTTTCTTTTTTTTTATTGCTAAAGAGTTGACTTTTTTTCTTCTGTGGTCTACTGTACAGACATGAATTTACTTTTCTCAGGCTTTTTGTGTGAAAAGGCTTTTACATTTGCCAAACAATCAAGCCCTGCCCAGATTTAAAAAGTAACGCAAAAGTAAAGTAACACATTACTTATCATAAAAAGTAACAAAGTAACGTAATTAGTTACTTTTTTAGGGAGTAACTCAATATTGTAATGCATTACTTTTAAAAGTAACTTTCCCCAACACTGCTGGCGACAGTGTGGGGTTGACGAGGCTAATCATTTCCACATATTCTGGAGCTGTGTTTCTATTAATCAATATTGGTATGAAATACATAAATGTCCACAAATAATTCTTAAGATTCAAATTCCCTTCAGTTTTAAGGTGATGTACCTGGGTTTGATTTCCAGTGATTTTCCAAACAAATATCTGTTCAGAATTCTAACAGTAGCAAGTAAGAAAGCAATTACAAGGAAGTGGCTACAATCAACCTTGCCGACTCTTGAAGACTGGGTAGATATAGTGTATGATATATTTTCAATGGAGAAGCTAACCTATACTTTAAGAATTAAGTCTCAGTTGTTTTCAGCACTATGGACAGATTGGATTGAGTATATATCTCCTATACGATCAGATTTAGCTTGACTGAATAAAGTAAAGACAGTCACTATTAAGTGACTTAGAGCAGACATTCTGCAAGAATTGGGTCAATGATGTTTTGTTGTGGATCTGTTGTGATGTCGATGGGGTGGGGGTTCTTCACCTTTTTTTTCTTTCTTTCTCTCTCCTTTTTTTTATCTCCTTTTTGCATTTTATAACCATTCTCATAAAGGGAATGTGCAGGATTTATCTGTCAATTGTATACAAATATATTCTTTGATTTTAAGTGATTCAATACTTTAATGTAATTAATACTACAATTTCTGTGACTATTTTATTGTTATATTGATAATGTTTGTACTTCCCTACAGTGAATGGATAAATAAATAAAAATAAAAATACATTTAAAAAAAGAAAGTTAATAATAAGTCAATCCCCACAGTAGTTCTCTGGAATTGAGATCTGACGCCACCTGCTGGACACTTGACAAACATCAGGACAGCAGGACTGTGCATTTGTTTCAGCATTAGTCATTTATAATGACATTCAGAAGAACTGAAATAATTACAAGCCACATTAAGTGTTCATGCTAAATCAAACTCAGACTAACCCAATTTATCCCTTCAACAGAGTTTCTTACCTGGACTGTATCTGGATACAAACTGATCACAGTGAACTCATGAAGATGCTTCTGAGAAAACAAATATGATACAAATTAGACAACAGTCTCAATTTGTATTGATTTATATTTATAAATAAAACACGAATTAACTCTTTTCCAGACTAGTCCCAATAAATGTGGATGAGAAAACAGAGATTTGTTTACCTGTGAGAAGTGAAGAGAGAATGATCAGTCCCAGAACACACAAATGACACTTATCAGCAAGCAATTTTGTGTTTAAAAGGCGTTATTAGTCGTTCAAACATAGCCCTGACATCTAGGCTGAAACAAGGCAAAATTTGGGTAAAATCAGTGAAAATTTAATAAACATTCAAACATAGTCCAATAATACACTATTCATCAAATAGACAGCTAATAAACGCCTGCATATATACATCTAAAACACAACAAAATGGCCATCCATCCAAACTACATATACAGCTTTTATACAATACAAAATGCTAAAAATGCAAAAGAAATAATGACAAAATAAAATATTATAAATACATTACACTAATATGATACAAATATTGAATTTAACAACTTAGGATAATAAAAATATAAAAATTATATACAGGATTAGTTCACCCAAAAATGAAAATTCCATCATTAATTACTCACCCTCATGTTGTTCCAAACCTCTAAGATCTTTGCTCATCTTCGAGACACAAATTAATCCATATTTTTGATGAAATCTGAGAGTTTTCTGATCCTGCATAGACAGCAACGCAACTGACACATTCAAGGCCCAGAAAGGTAGTAAAGACATTGTTAAAATAGTCCACGTGACATCAGCGGTTCAACTAAGAGTCCCACGATGCATACGTGTTCTGCACATGTATTGTCGTACTCTTGATAACGGTGGCAGACTGTCCCAGAAAAGAAGAAATCGTTAAATAAAGTAGTTATTTCTGTTTTGCTTTTTTGCACAAAAGTATTCTCACAGCTTCATAAAATTACGATTTAACCACCAAAGTCACATGGACTATTTAAAGGAGAACTCCACTTCCAGAATTAAAAAGTATATAAATTGTATTATTTGTATAAAAATAACTGATCGTTTCACTAGATAAGACCTTTCTTCCTCGGCTGGGATCGTTTACATCTGCATTTGGGATTGTTTGAAGTTGCATTTAAACTGTATTTTAAAGAGAAAAAAGGAAGTTCAAACTCGGGGCACCATATCAGTCCATTATATGGGGAAAAATTCTAAAATGTTTTCCTCAAAAAACATAATTTCTTTACAACTGAAGAAAGAAAGACATGAACATCTTGGATGACAAGGAAGTGAGTAAATTATTTGTAAATTGTTGTTCTGGAAGTGGACTTCTTCTTTAAACAATGTCCTTAATACATTTCTGGGCCTTGACCGTGTCAGTTGCCTTGCTTTGAAAGCCGTATCTTAATGAGGGTGAGTCACTAATGACAGAATTTTCATGTTTAAAATACCTCTTTATCACTTTAAATACCTCTGAAAATATTTAGTAGTCAGGTTGTAATTCAGAAATATGCTGTGCTGTTTACACTTTACATTCAAATTTAAAGTATTAAAATGATATGGCTGCAGGTCCATACACTTACACAAACAACATTATCATGGCAAAATACTGTAGAATTACAGAATAGAGTGTTGCACGGATGACACATTTTTGCAGGTCAATCTGGAGGTTTGCATCTGGTTCCCTCAACAAAATCCCAGAAGAATGTTTTCATTTGCTAATGCAGTGGTTCCCAAACTGGGGGGGCGTGGAGTTATGATAAGGGGGGCGCGGCAAGGCTAGTGTACAGCCGATTTTTATAATAATTCGAAAGAGATTAACGGCCGAAAATATCTGCTGTGCAGTGCGGCAGTATTCAGCGCACACCACTCAATGTGTGACGCTCTGCTCAGTATTCTGCTCTATGAATGTGTGTTCTGTTGAGTTTCTCACGGCACATATGAATGATCCACTCGTGTACCACTTATGCTCAACGGAAATACAAAGACCGTTCAAATAACACACAGACAGAAAATGTCTATGTATACTTGTTCCTGTTTGCAATAGCGTTGCATACTGTGCTGTAACATGCTGTAGTACTGCTGTACAGGATATACGTTATTTTGATAATTATTTAAAAAAGTTATATCTGATTCTGTTTCATTGAACTGAATAATATATATATATTATTTTCATACGTGGCAATACGTATATATTTAATATTCATGTATTTTCTGTCTAATTTTATTGCTACTTTCAATAAACATGGTTATTTTATTGGCTTGTGTTTATTTTTATTCAGTATCATTAATATTATTGAGTTAAATTAAAAAGTCTTACAAAATGACTATATTAATTAATAATAATAAATAATTATTACAAAGCAGTTTCAGTTTTAGCCAATCATTTTCATTTCGGTACATACCTAGATTTTTATGCAAAAAGAAACATTTTCAGGGTAACACAAGACAGCTACTTGCCACGTATGAAAATAATTTAACACAAAATATGAATTTCAACATATTTTATTATCTCAAGACGACTCGCAGTACCCGCTGCAGCTGTCTGTTATCAGTTGTAGCAGTTTTTGTTGTAAAATAACAGACCACTAGATGGTGCAGTTGATATCAAAAATGAGGATTGCCGAGTAAAATTATGAATAAATGACGCACAGTAGTTCTGATCTAAGCATGGACAAGTTTTTGAAAAGACAAGTGCCAGGTAAACATAAAGTAGATGATGAACCTACTTCAAAGACCGCAACTACAACAAAGAGAAGAAAATATGAAAAAATCTGTTGCAAAACAATGAATGCTGTTACATAGTACAAAAATAGTACATAGTAAAGCTGCATGCTTTACTTTTAATGTTTCTACTCTAAAATTGACTAGTTCCTTGTTTAGTTTTTTTTTCAGTAAGTTGTCACACACTGAATTTTAATTATTACATTTCAAATAAATCCTTCTGAAGTTGTGTTTATGTTTATGTGTAAATGCGGGGGTGGGGCTTGAATTTTTTTTATTCTGCAAAAGGGGGGCCCGGCAGTAAAAGTTTGGGAACCACTGTGCTAATGAATTATTGTAGAAAATAAGCCCTGTGACAACAAAAGTTTATAATTATTTCATGTTTTGTTCATCATGATATTTTCTTTACAAGTAAACACAACTTTTATTCATTTTGAAGCCTAAATACTATCACCAGAAGTAAAAAGCTGTAAACACTATAGATACAAGGGGTATTACTGATGTATTTAACGTTGTAGAATGAAACGTGAAAATATCTTGAGCTTCTGGTCAACTCAGATCTTCAAAAAACCCAAACATATAAGTGCAAACATATCACTTGTTTCTGTGTTTTAGGACTCATTCATGCAGCACTGTTTTCAGAAATCACAAATATACATTACACATTACCTTCTCAGCTTTGCAGATTAATATTATTGGTAATTTGCTCAGTTGTAAATAATGAAATATCTTGCCTTTATATTTGCTGATGAATTGCTCTTGAAGCCCTGGTTTATCCATTTTACAAGCAATGTAATGCCCTGCATCCTGTTTAGATTTTTTTTCATCTTTTATTTCTTGGGATTCCTAGGATTGTGACATAGGCCAGCTGTCCTGTAATGGCTGAAAAAAATAAAAATAAAAGAAATATAAGGTGAATGGAATAAACAACCACATCATTAACTGAACTATAACTTAATATCTCTCTCTGTATGTGACCCTGGACCACAAAACCAGTCATAAGTGTCAATTTTTCAAAATTGAGCTTTATACATCATCTAAAAGCAGAATAAATAAGCTTTCCATCAATGGTTTGTTATGATAGGACAATATTTGGCTGAGATACAGCTATTTTCAGTATAAGGAATCTGAGGGAAAATGACCTTTAAAATTGCCTAAACAAAGTTTTTAGTAATGCATATTACTAATCAAAAATGAAGTTATATTTGTTATTGATATATTTACAGTAGGAAATTTACAAAATATATTCATGAAACATAATCTTTGCTTAATTTCCTAATGATTTTTGGCATAAAATAAAAATCAATAATTTTGACCCATACAATGTATTTTTGGCTATTGCTACAAATATACCCCAGCAACTTAAGACTGGTTTTGTGGTCCAGGGTGACATTTATTTATTTATTTATCTATTTATTTATATAAATAAATAAATAAATAAATAAACAAACAAACTAATTATGGTTTCGCCGGCGCGACCAACTCTGTGCCTTTAAAAGCAGGCGATCTCCATCTGCTCGGTTTGGCCGACGCAGCGTTCACCCACCGAAAGCCCGACTAATTCCTGACAAACAAACAAATACTTGTACAAAGACACGCGGACGAAACACAAGACACAGTTAATGTGTGTGAGAGATGTTTGGGTATGAGATGTTGGGAACTGCGTTGTGGGAAAATGTCCGTGGGCGATCGGTTCGGCGCGTGCACTCGCTTCACGAAACAACAGGTAAGGAGGAGGAAGGAAGAGTGGATGGGGTGCGCGTGCGCGTGTGTGTGTAAGTGTATATGCGAGCCAGTGCCGCTCCCTCAGCGGTGACAGACAGGTGCTTTGTCACAATATCTAAAAGTCATTTAGATTACAAAAATTACACAAATGTTGTTGGTTCTTCTGTTTTTGTGACAAGATGATGTCAATTCAAAACTAAAATTAAAGAGCTAGATTCACATGGACTATGTTCATAATATTTTTGTCAGCTTTGGAGCTTGACACAGTTTAAAAAAATACTAAAATCGAGTGTAGTTCATATAGCTCAATGACTGATTTGGCTATTTTGATAAATACGTAAATTCCCAATTGTTGTTAAACAGTAAACAACTGAATGAAACCCTAATTTTTTTCCACTAAATACATCTTATTAACTTAAACATAGTTATTATGTATCTCAGAAGAAGACTTAATCTTACCTTTCCTTTATTGATACACACGTGGAGTGGGGTGGGAGGTGTTTCTGCCTCGCGGGAAACGCGTCGAGCCGACGTCATTATCACGTGTCTGCATTTCCCGGGAAAACGCGTTTGCGTTTACTTGCATAAATGACGTGTTTGGATTTCACGTGGAACTTGTGCCTCCATTTATTTATTAAATGGTATGCATATATTTTGACAAAGACCTTGACAATTCTCTGATTATTGTTCTGGGCCGGACTGACACCTGCACTGCGTCCAAACTGCACAGTGACACCTACGAAGGACCCTTCGATGAGAGAAAAAGCATGACAATCACACCTACTGTTACAAACAGATATTTATGTCTTCAAAAGCGTGTTCTAACGACCCTCACTTTTGAGTCAGACACTTTCCAGTGCTGCTGTAGTGGAGAATACAGCCTAGGGCCCGAGTGTACTAGTGCTGACCTACTCTGAATAGAACAAACCCCTGTGTGTCTCCATCCGCTGCCCTGACAAACAAGACACAAAGTGCGTTAAAATGTATATATATATATATTACATGTGTTACTCTTGCGCTGTTCTGTCTGTATCTGCTGTAGTGTGGAGGAAGGGCAGAAATCGCAGGCTGAGCAAGAACGATTAATTACAGTCTATGGTTTGCCACTGAAAGTTAAACAAAATTTAAATATGTCAGCTTGACTTCTGATACTTTTAAACACAGTTTATTGTAAATTAACTAAACAATATAAATGTAATAATAACAGTAGTAGTAGTAGCAATTAATAATTAATAATATTAACAATAATAATAATAATAATAACAATAATAATAATAATTATTATTATTATTATTATTATTGTTGTTTTTGTTGCTGTTGTTGTTGTTATTATTATTATTATTATTATTATTATTATTATGACTCATCTAAATAGTGTATACCCTCATTATAGGCAGAGCCCGTTCCCTTCCTGATTTTCTGCTCTCATAAGTTCATCTTTGCTGTAACGGTTCTCCGGTAGTGGGGGTGGTGGCAATCATATAAAATAAAAATAAAATTAATCTTACTTAAAGAAATTTAAACATATGTCCCTCCGCTTTTTGGAAGAAATATACTTTTCAAAGTCATTTGCCTTGATGTGTCCTTCTCCTGCCGTGTTTCACATTATTCATACACCATAAACTACATTCTTGAAGTCACTGTACCCCTCCCATGTCCTCAATTGTTAAGGTGGTCCTCATTTTACTGGTGTGTACTCTGGTGAATGTACCCAAAAGTGCACACACACACACAGTAAACACACTCAGCAGTTGGAGGTTCAGTGTTTTGGTCAAAGGTTTCAGCTCAGTCGTGGTATTGAGGGTGGAAGAGACGCTGGTCATTCACTCCCCCACCGACAATGTGACCTGTGGGTCACAAGTTCAACGCTCTAAACATTAGGCCACGACTGCCCCTAAAAAACAACAACTTACAACAAAATTCAGTTGAATGTAATTTCTATAAAATTTCTATTAAATGATATTTAGGGCCAGATTTACTCGACAGAGAAAATTAGCATTAAAGCACAATTCCATAAAAGCTCAGATAGAAGGGGAAAATACTGTGTGTAGTTTACTGACAATGCACACATTAAAGAACACAGACAGATTTCCATAATGACCAGCGCAATCTACCAAGAGCAGCGCAAATTACCACCTGCTTTAAGACATGCGTTTTTGCATTAAATAAAAGGCACAAATTCCAGTAATTTGATGAGCAAAAACGGTAGTAATCAGTAGTAAAACATCTGGGGCTGGTGGCAAAACATCAGGGGCTAGTAGTGGTGGATGGGAGCTCACATCATACTCCCCCCAGGAGAAAATCTGATATATTTTAAAGTTAAAGTCATTAATCTGGTGCACTTTGAGAGTTCAGAAATAAGAGCTCCAAGTGAACCTATGTTCAGTGTGCAAACTGAACAAAGAAAAATGGTTTATGACCTGACTCATCCCTCATCTGATACTCTGAAAACATCAGATCATGAGCTGATCATGTGAGCAAAGTCATATTGTGCTTTGGATTGCAGTTCATTTGACAGATATTTTGCCTTAGCACAAAACAACATTGTTACACTATGAAAAAAATAGTAAATCGTAATCACTGCAAATAGCAAACATGTCAATGTATCATCACAAAATTTTAACTTTACAAAAATATATTACACAAATAAAATTATATATATATATATATATATACACACTATATTGCCAAAAGTATTTGCTCACCTGCCTTGACTCGCATATGAACTTAAGTGACATCTCATTCCTAATCCATAGGGTTCAATATGACATCAATCCACCCTTTGCAGCTATAACAGCTTCAACTCTTCTGGGAAGGCTGTCCACAAGTTTTAGGATTGTGTTTATGGGAATTTTTGACCATTCTTCCAGAAGCACATTTGTGAGGTCACACACTGATGTTGGACGAGAAGGCCTGGCTCTCAGTCTCCTCTCTAATTCATTCCAAATGTGTTCTATCGGGTTGAGGTCAGGACTCAAGTTCATCCACACCAGACTTTGTCGTCCATATCTTTATGGACCTTGCTTTGTGCACTGGTGCACAGTCATGTTAGAAGAGGAAGGGGCCAGCTCCAAACTGTTATTCATGGAAACCCGTCAAAATAAAAGTTTGGTTTAATTGTGCCAGAAATACGTCACTATCATTCAGTAGAATGTACATTACTACTACTGTTGAAAAATTAATAAAACTTTTACACAATATTTCTTCCATCTTTTACATTTTAATAGTACATCCATAGTACATACATTTGCCAAAAATAAAATGTAATTTTCATTAATTAAAAGATAAATTAATATTTTATGTCTTTATTTCATAACCATAAAAATTTAAATACACAACACAGCATTTCATAAGGCTGTTGTGGAAATAAATAAAAGTTTTATGCATTTAAATAAACATGCTAAAACAAATTTGGTGAGAAAACAAATATAAGGTGAGAAAAAATAAAACATTTCATAGGGCCCTAAACATAACTTAATTTTTGATAAATTGACTTTAAATTGTATAAGTTTCATTGTTTTAATTAATTACACATATTTTTGATTAATAAAATTAAATTTAACCATTAAAAAGGAGTCCAGAAAAAAAAGGAATTTGGTAAAAAATAAATAAAAATAAAAACGGGCCCCTATTCATGCAAATATATATATTGCCAAAAGTATTCGCTCACCCATCTAAATAATCAGAATCAGGTGTTCCAATCACTTCCATGGCCACAGGTGTATAAAATCAAGCACGTAGGCATGCAGACTGTTTTTACAAACATTTGTGAAAGAATGGGTCACTCTCAGGAGCTCAGTGAATTTCAGCGTGGAACTGTGATAGTGTAACGATCCCGACCTCTGTGGTTCCCCCCGATCGCCACCAGAGGTCATCATCGCCTGAGTACTAGTTCTCATCCCTCACTACATCTCCCATAAGCCCCGTACCTGGTTCTGACCCCATGGACTATCACTTCCTGTCTTTCCCCTATAAATACTTCCGGGTTTCGCTTCTCCAGCGCGAAGTCTTGTTTTGCCCCGGCTGACATTTCTGAGCGTTTATTTCTGTGTTGGATTATTGTGGACTATTTCTGGACTGTTTCCCCGTTGACTGAACCCTGCTGCCTGCCTCTGGAACCCTCTGCTTTGTTACACGGATTATTGTTTACTCTGTCTGCTGCCTGCCCCGATCTTCTGCCTGCTTTTCGACTCTGAGTATTGTCTTACCTACGTTATCCCTGTTTACTGTGTACCGACCTTGCCTGTCTAACGTTGATTGTCAATAAACGCTGCAAATGGATCCCAACCCTGTTGACCCGTCATTACAGATAGGATGCCACCTGTGCAACAAGTCCAGTAGTGAAATTTCCTCGCTCCTAAATATTCCAACTGTAAACTGTCAGCTGTATTATAATAACGTGGAAGTGTTTGGGAATGACAGCAACTCAGCCACGAAGTGGTAGACCATGTGAACTGACGGAGCGGGGTCAGCAGATGCTGAGGCACATAGTGCAAAGAGTTCGTCAACTTTTTGCAGAGTCAATCGTTACAGACCTCCAAACTTTATGTGGCCTTCAGATTAGCTCAAGAACAGTGCGCAGAGAGCTTCATGGAATGGGTTTCCATGGCCGAGCAGCTGCATCCAAGCCATACATCACCAAGTGCAATGCAAAGCGTCGGATGCAGTGGTGTAAAGCACACCGTCACTGGACTCTAGAGCAGTGGAGACGCGTTCTCTGGAGTGATGAATCACACTTCTCCATCTGGCAATCTGATGGATGAGTCTGGGTTTGGTGGTTGCCAGGAGAACGGTACTTGTCTGGCTGCATTGTGCAAAGTGTAAAGTTTGGTGTAGGGAAGATTATGGTGTGGGGTTGTTTTTCGGGAGCTGGGCTTGGCCCCTTAGTTCCAGTGAAAGGAACTCTGAATGCCAAGACATTTTGGACAATTCCATGCTCCCAACTTTGTGGGAGCTGAGCCAAACCAGACAGTTATTGATGTGCAAAGAACAGATTCGATGACGGCTGAGTAGAAATGTTTCAGCAGCTCCTGCGGCAGGTTGAACTTCCTCAGCTGTCGAAGGAAGTACAACCTTTGTTGGGCCTTTTTTGCAATGGAGTCGTTGTGAGTGTCCCACTTCAGGTCCCGAACTTGAATGTCTCCACTGCAGCCACAGTGCTGTCCATGATGCTGAGAGGGGGGAGTGCAGGGGGGTTTCTCCTGAAGTCTATGATCATCTCCACTGTTTTGATCATGTTGAGGAAATGTGAATGTTGATGTGAATGTCAATAAAATGCACAGGTGATCTCTGGTGGTGGACAGACCGGACAGGATTCGTGACAGTGCTCAATAGTCTCCGCTTCACTACAGGATAAACACAATCCAGTCTGATGTTTCACTGTTATGAACAATGAGT
>VONZ01004285.1:0-11262 GCA_012976165.1 Labeo catla | reverse complement strand
AAAAAACAGTCAAAATGGCACACACAGGTCTGACAGCCATATTTGCCAAAAAACATTAAAATCTGCACAAAAAACAGCATCTTGTAACAGTTTCTTATTAAAATGCCAATATGAACCCACTCTACATTGCTTTGACAATACACAATCTACAGTAATCATTTTATGATCTGAAATAATAGTAGGCGTTATACCAGCATTACAGATTCTATTCCTTGAATTATTTGAAACATAGAATCTGTCTAATCTTGCTGCATAAACCTGTCCTTCAGCGACTTTCACCCACTTATACTGTTTTAATGATGGATTTTCCATTCTCTATCTCTATTTCTTCTATCTCTAAGGCCATTTACATTTAAAGATGCTATTCGCAATGGCTCCATGAGACAGAAAAGCAAGAAAGAACAGAACAGAGTCTTTTGTGGCCAATATCACCACACTCAAAGCACCATAAGCTTTCGGTGCTCCCATATAACACATAGGAACTATCTCCATCGCTAACTCTGAAAGATACATCCAGAGTTTTATCCTGAGAATTTAAAAACATGTGAACTTGTCTTCTGAATGACAATACATGTTTCAGTGCTGGATTTTTACACCCTAAGGGTACCATCTTTACCGGACTAACTACTTTCCCGAAACGAGACAATTCTTTAACGATTACTTCATTTTTGATAAACGGAGGAACGTTTGAAATCGTGACTTTAGTTGCCGGTGCAAACAACGGAGTCACCGGCACAAACATTCCTTTCACCCAAAGTCCACTTTCAATTATTTGATTAGCAAGCTGTTCAGTTTTTAAAAAAACCACAACGGCTTTATTAATTCGCGATGCTGAATTTATATTTTCATGCCCAACCTGATTGCCAACTACAACTAGCACGTCCTCAATCGAAGCGGTGGCCTCCGGTACACACCTAAACCCATTCCGGAGGGAAAACGGCATGGTTCCCCCCGTGGGAGAGGCCATGCGGACGCCAAAAAAGCCACACGCGAACCCCTCCTCTAACTAATTAAAGTTCTCAAACTAGCAAAAGTAAATAAATAAAACGTAAGAAAAAAGAAACACACTTTCAGTATGTTCTGAAAATAGAATTAAAGTAAAAAAAAACAAATATATAACAAGTAGAAACGCTCTCACACACATGCACTCACGCAAACCCACTCCATCAGAGAGAGAGAGAGAGATTAAAATATTTAATCAATCTGAATGCTCTGATTACACCAACAGTGGTTATTTATAAGACTGCTCATTTCTTGAGGTAACTGCACATTTTCACTTTATACAGGCAACAAAAATCATTATAATCTGCTCTCAGACAGCAGCAGAGGAGCTGGAGGAAACTACACTGTCAGTTCTGCTGCTCTAAATCACACAGGAGTTTATGTGTGCAGAGCAGAGAGAGGAAAACCAGCCTATAACACAACCATCAGCAACACACAGTTAATATGGGTCACTGGTGAGTTCAAACTGAACCACAGAATGAGTGAAACACTCTGGAAATTTTTCTTGATGTTTTTAGAGCTTGATGTGTTTTGAAATTTTGTCTTGTCATAATATGTGGCTAGAGATGCTTTTTACTGCATCCACTAGCAGGACCTAAATAGGCCAAACTAACCAGCAAAACTATGACTCCTGAGTTGTAAAAATGTTAGACGATTAATTCTATTGGAGGAAAGTCCATAAAAAACTAAAATGTAACTATTGTGGCACAAATGTTTTATTTACATAGGTGGACTTGAGGAAATATAATCAATAGGTGTGATTAAAAAGTATAATCTGACTGTTTTAATAAATGTTTATTAAGTTTTAAATAGAAATACTTAGTGATGACTTATGGGTTTTTTGATATTACAACCTAAATATATTTCTGAAATGCTGCTTTGAAACAATTTAAGTTGTGCAAAGTGTTATATCAGTAAAACTATCCTGACTTGATTTCCAAACTGTATCTGTAATTGTCTTCTCAGGTGTTTCTCCTCCAGTGTCTCTGATCATCAGTCCCAACAGAACTCAACACTTCACATCTGACTCTCTCTGTCTGAGCTGTGAGGACCAGAGACCCACATAGCAAATTTTATCTGGCCCAGCTCCGGCCCACACAACCCGCTTTTGCTTGGCCCACATACTGCAATGAATTACGGTCCTAGTGTGGACCAGGTCTGGTTTCCAGACAAGGGCCACACATGGGCCATAACTGGCCCAAGTCTCAGCCAAGTTAATTACCCATAACTGGCCCTGAGTTGGGCCAGATCAAAATGTAACATTCGAACCAAAACACAACCATAAGTAAACCATATCAACACCAGTCTTTAACCAGAAAGCCCAAAACTGAGCCACACCTGAGCCTGATCCACAGGTGAAATAAACCTAGCAGCCAGATTTGGGCCATGACAGATCCATATCTCAGCCACCCGTATGACCATAGCTAGCCTTATTCTGGTCCTACACGCTGGACCAGACGGGTTCCACATGTCAGCCTCAACAAAACCATAACCAAGCCACTTGATACACACCCCTCCCAAATGAATAGTCACAACAATGACAGTATTCTGAACAAGTATTTATTTAAGCATGTGTAACAAAGCATTGACAGTTGTACAAACAACTCTCTAAAATGGCACTCCCCTGTCCGTTTTGCAATAAAAATAAAAACAAAAATAAAACAAGTAGAAGTTCAGTGCCATGTTTTTGTTCATGAAGTTTCACTTTAAACGTAACACTTGGACATCCATGTTTCTGGTCAGGAACAATATTTACTCTACATATAACACTTGAACATCCATGTTTCTGGTCAGTAAGAAGATTCACTTAACATATAACACTTGAACATCCGCATTTCTAGTCATCAACAAGTTTCACTTTACATAACACTTTAGCGTCTACGTTTATGGTCAGAAACAAGCATCACGCTTCAAATGATTCAAGTTGCACTCTGGACAGAGCTTTTGAACATCCATTCCTAACCAGTCGTACTATCCTCACGCACTTTGTTCTTCATCCTCTCTTTTCGGCCACCATCTCTGTCTGGGGCCAGATATATCCACCTTTTAATGGTGGCATCAATTTCTTTTTCTGTGGCCTCAGATGTCAGACGGTTACGCCTCACAGCTGCTGAAAAAACACAAGCACACATGATGTGTAATTAACTTTTGCATCAACAGGTAATGTGGCTATTGGATAAAATACAATATTACAGCAAAAACTGAACCCAGGACCTTTGGACAAACATTCTGGTTTGTCTTTTCCCGTCTACCTGTCTTCCCTTTTTAATTGTTTGTTCCTCCCCCAGCCCCTCATCATTTAGATTGTCTGAAATAGCTTTTTGTCAGCTCCCAAATTCTGACTGTCTACTATAAAGATCATTTTACAAATCCCAGGAACACACTACCACTTTCTTTTGTAGTATAAATTTTTTTCCATCTATTTTCAAGTTTCAGCTTAAAATTACTTTGTTAAATGTGTATCATAAATTATTTCTACTTGGGATTTTGTTTATTTTTACTTCTTTTAAATTTATTGTGTGTTTTTGTTATGCAACCTTGAGCTTGTGTTGAGGCACTATATACATAAAATGTTATCTCCCTCTTCACTATCTCTTATAGAGTGTATTCATGCTCAACCACACTGGTTCCAGATTTATTTTCCATTCATGCTTTAAGCATTTAAAGGAAAAGTTCACTTCCAGAACAAAAATGTACAGATAATTTACTCACTGCCTTGTCATCCAAGATGTTCATGTCTTTCTTTCTTCAGTCGATAAGAAATTATGTTTTCTTGAGGGAAAAATACAAAAAACAAAAAAATCAGGAATTATCTCCATATAATGGACTTTAATGGTGCCCCCAAGTTTGAACTTCCAAAATGCAGTTTAAATGTATAAAGCTTTACATTTAATAGCATTTCAAATAGCTCTAAACAATCCCAGCCATATAAGAAGCATCTTATCTAGCAAAACGATCTGTCATTTTCAAAACAAATTAAGAATTTATATACTTTTTAACCTCAAACGCTTGTCTAAGTCTGTGTGAACTTTGCGTCTGTGGGGTTTTTTTTTTTTTTCAGTTCAATTGTGTTACAGTTAGTGTATGTCGAAAAACTCCCATCACGTTTTCTTCCGAACTTCAAAATCATCCTACATCGCTGCAGAAGTACCGACCCAGTGTTTACAATGTAAACATGCAAAGAAGATCAAACGGCCTTTACAAAAAAAAAAAAGACGTAGGACAATTTTCATTGAAGAAAAAAACAGACACAGGAGTTCTTGACATAACTGTACAGACCCAGATTACACTACGCGTCATAGAGACGAGACAAGACAAGCATTTGAGGTTAAAATGGAACTTCCACTTTGAAAGTTTAAACTTTGGGGCACCATTTAAGTCCACTATATGGAGAACATTCCTGAAATGTTTTCAAGAAACAATTTCTTATTGACTAAAGAAACAAAGACATAAACATCTTGGATGATAAGGGGGTGAGTAAATTATCTGTACATTTTTGCTCTGGAAGTGGACTTCTTCTTTAAGTAAAGAGAGAAAAAAACAAATTGCCCTTTTCTTCATCCCTCTTCTTCCCATTTCCTGTTTTTGCCCTCCCATGTGCACTTCTTCTAGTCAACTAAGAACTTGAAAATTAAATTATTAATTATTAATTTTGAATAAGAAAAGTATGAATGACAGTATATATTGGGCATGAATGGCAACTTACCAATCACAACATCTCGTATCTGTAGGCGTAGAAAGCCAATCTTTCCATTCACTCCTCTCATATTGACTTTCCTCGCCAAGGAGTTCGTAAACAGTCCATGCATGATCCTCCAAACACACTCCTGAACATCCGTCCCACCTTTAAGAGCCAGTGTGTTTACCTGAAATCATTTAGTAATTAGTTTTAAGCAGTGGTTTAAGATTTAACTTCAATCCCTAAATACAAAGATTATTATAGATTAAACAGGTCAAACAACTTTCTTAAAAAAAAAAAAGAAAAAGAAAAACTTGTGTACACTTAAGAAACGACTCACAAGAAACCGTTGACACTTCTATAGTTTTTATACTGACACACACACATATACACATATTATATATATAAATATATATAAAAAAATATACATACACACATATATATATATACACATACACATATATATATATATATATATATACACACACACACACACATACACTATATAGGCTATAAATCCAACAAAATCCAGATCTGCACTTTTCACTGTAACGATCTTTTATTTTTCCTTTATATACCATTACACCTATAAAATTTATAAACATGCAGAACAATGCACACGGAGTTACGCTGTGTGCCCCATACAACAATTAATTATAGTTTTACATACGATTACAACAGTGTGATCAGAACATAGTGTTCATTATTGTGTGGGCTTTCATGGCTTAGCTTAAAAAGTTACGCTACCCAAAAATCAAAAGTTTATAAAGTTGTAAATATGGATATTTTTTCTTACAAAAATATGTTGTTTTGCTTCAGAAAGCCTTTATTAACATGCCTGAGCCATGTGGATTGCTTTTATGATGGATAGATGCACTTTTTTGGGCTTTAACCAACCAAACTCCATGTTGACCACAACTCACCACAGTTATAAAGCTTGGAAGAGACAGGGAATTTTTAAATATAACTCCAATTGTGTTCATCTGAATGGAGGAATACATCAAGGACTTAGATTTTTGGGTGAACTGTCCTTTAAAGCTGATAAGAAAAAAAAGCTTATTTGGAAAATGAAAGTTAGCAAACTAAGTTTTAATGTTATAAAAATAAATGCCCACATACCAATTGTTTATGAAGTTCAGGAGAACTCCGCAGATTGTCCTCCATGTTCTGAAGAGAACCGAGATCTTTGAGTGGCAACAAATTTCGATCCAGGCCTATCTCTGTCTCCTGACTTGATTGCATAGACTGGAGGGTTTTAAAGATAATTCTCTGTTGGTCCATCAGCATTTCCTGTTTTGTTAGTATATTACGAAGAAGGACTAAGAGGAAAAAAAAAGAAAGACAGACAGACAGACAGATTAGACAGCAAGCAGTGGGATCACTACATAACTACTGCTTTTATAAAGGTTTTGTGCAGATGAGGCTGTGCCTGCATTATGTTCTCAGGGCACACACTGCCATAGCTGTGATTACCAAGATCACATTTGTGTTTACTTAACTGAAAACATAACAGGCATTGCGTGTTTGTTATGTTATCAATAGTTTCACAGGAACATGATTAGCAGTGACAAAGAAACAACGACAAAAAATCTGCAGTGTTTTTCCATAGGTGGTCAAGCTTGAGCTTAGCGGAACAGTACGCAACACTTATTTGTACATTAATCATCACATCCTGATGTCTTTACAGAATCTTTGTGTGTGTGAGCATTCACAGATTGCAGAAAATTATTGGCAATGTGAATGAACCAAAATCAGATGATCCTGAGGAAAATCTGTGACACACTATTAGTGCATTCTCTGTGTGAAAAAGGCTTAACACTAATATACTCACAAATTTGGAGGCTGGATGTTTGCTGAATGTCCCTGGTGTGGTGTTGCTCAGGGTGCCTTGAAGGTTCAGAGTGCCTTTTTTTATGGACCTCCTTACTTTTGTGGGCTGGTCTTCTGACCTCAACGTTAGCATGCCTTAATAGTGTCTCAGTGCTTGATTTACTTGATGAATGGCTCTCAGAGAGACCATGCCAGCCTGAGGATAGCATAGTAGTGCTGGTCTGCTGACTTGAGTGGATCTCAGGAGTGCTGTGGCCATCTGCATACAAGTCAGGACTGTAGTAGCAACTTGGGTGAAGGTCAGGACTCTTTTGGCCATGTGGATGAAGGTGAGGACTGCTTTGGCCATGTGGGCTAACATCAGGACTGCTATGGCCATGTGAGTAAAGGTCAGGACTGCATTGGCTACGTGGACGAAGGACAGCACTGCCTTGGCCACTTGGGTGGAGGTTGTCTACTGCAGGAGAAATCTTTTCCCTAGTGATCGCTGGAGCATTAGGTAAGGCATACCTCCTGCAAAGTACAAAATATCTTAGTCCTTTAACAGCTGTGATCAAATGCTCTGTAATTTAAAAAGGGTGATGCTTCTTACTTTTTTCTTGATTTTGTTCCTTTAATGCCTTCCATCTCATCATTGGGGAGGTCAGGAGTACTGTGGCAGAGCTTAGGGCAGCTTGGCTTTCCTGGATCTAATCTGTTGTGCTGTCTAGCAAGTTTTGGAGCATCAGGTATGGAATGCTTTCTGCTAAAATGTTCAAAATGTCTTAGTCATTTATCTGCTGTGATAAAATACATTATCATCATAAACAAGCTTCTTACCCCTTTTTTGACTTTGGTTCTTTCAGGTGTTCTTCCATCTCATTATCATCGTCTTCACCAGAGAAAAGAATGTTCTTGGGTCTAAGACATTTATCAATTTCAAGATATACTTTTATTTGTAAATGTGGTGCAAAACATGAATGTAAATAAACAAACAAACAAACAAGCAAACAAACCAAAACCCTACTTTCTTTTTCTTTGAAATGTAATTGGTGAGTTTCCTCCATCGGTCTGATCAACATCAGTGTGATCAACAGCTAAAGGTAGTTTACGTCTAGCTTCCTTGTAGTCATCTGGAAAAGTAGCATCACAACAAGAAATGTAAAATGTAAAACAGTGATTTTAAATATTACTATTAATTCAACTTGAAGGAAATGGTGGCAAAACATAACTCACATGATGTGAAAATAATTCTGGCCTTATGGGGCTTCCAGTCATCTCCAGGGCTCTCCTGCGATTTTACAGCTTTTGTTATATCTCCTTTATTAGGAGGCCACATGCACTCTCCATTTTTAATCCAGACTGATGGCACAACTTCAACCTCATTTGTCTTGTCAAAGACAACAATGTGAAACATCTAAAGAGACAAGAATTATATTCTTCAGCCAACTATTATACAAAAGCAACTTCAGAGTTATTTCTCTTGATGCAGGAGTGGAACAACAACAAATCTGTTTCGGAAGGGCAATCTCACATACTTCTGCAGTTTCTTTCCAGTCATGAAACACTTAACATTTGTGGAGAGGTTGGAAACCACATAAATTCCCAATTCTTTTGAATCAATAGGATATTTAAAGAAGTGTTCCACCTGTTTATATTCATTGCCCACAAGGTATACTGCACCTTTGTCCTCAACAATGTTTTGGACTAAAACCAACTTATTGTCGGAATACGAATACACAAGAATCTCTCTCATTGAGCTTCACAACTATACCATCAACCGCAAGAACTTTAAATTGACGAGCTTGTTGCGAGAAGCACTCTGGTACTGGCCCATCTGCATGTTCTTTATCCAATTTTTGAATTGCCTCTTCAACATCACAACTGTAGTTGCTATTTTCTATCTCTGACAATCTACGCATCACCTGAGTCAAAGGATTGCAAGGCCCTCGAACCAGTTTTTTGAGTTTTCCTAAGAAATTTTCAAAGGGAAATCCTGAGATAAGATCTAGATTGCCATGGACTTTGACATCTTCACTGAGGTGCACCAGGCCATGAATATTGTAAACCAAAAACTCTTCACCATAAAGCTGGCTAAAGTGTTTAACAAATGAAAGCAACAGAGTATTTGCAAGGTCATTCATTTCCTTACAAAATTTTGGACTTGCCAAAATGTACACAGCTACAGACAAAAGCATGAAGTTGTCATAGATTTGAGGCTGTAGAACATCGTTCAGCACAACTGGACCAGTATATAACAAGAACTGGCGTAGCTCTGTTGCTTTCCACCTACATCGATCTGCCAGTGCCCGAGGCCTTCGAGCAAACTCATTTGGAATGTAACTTCTCAGTGCAAGAAGTCTATCTGACACCATGGAAGCTTGAATGGATGATATGCGACAGTGCAAGGGACCAATGGTGCTCATCCACAAGTCTAAGAGACGCCGCATTACACCCAGACAAACCAGATGCATGTAATCGTGTGGGAAACAAGTGACCATATCAATGCCAATGTCTGCAAGAGGTGAGTGCTGGATGTGATGTTCTTCATCAGTTTCTTGCCTAAAACTCTCATCAGTTCTGCTATGGTTCTGAATGGTAAGAAGTGCTGACAAAGCAATTAGTGAAATTCCGAATTCAATCGCCCAATCTGCTAGTGAACTCTGCAAATCACTATCTCTCTGACTACAAGGTTCTCCAAGATCAGACTGGTCCTCAACAGAAGCTGCAGTCTCTCCATGTACTTCCTTATCCTCAACATCCTCCTCAAAATTCTGGTGGTCACTTTCTTCATCACTAATTTCCATGTCTGATTCCTCCGAATCATCAACACAAACAGTTAACTCCAAATTGTCCTCCACTTGCCCCTCACTATGCTGCTCATTGTCAAACAATTCACTGACTAGTCTTAGTGCCCTTCTTCTGGAATTGCCCCTATCGTTGTACTTCCATACCTTTTCCATATTGTGACTTTACTGAAGCCTTTTGTTCTTCCTCCTAAGAAAACAAACAAAACAACAACAAAAAATAACAGATTATTAAAATGTTTTAATTGACAATAATGAAAATGAAATGCCAGAAAAAGAGAAGCTTTTTTTTTTTAGCCTGTTTGCATTCTGAAAAAACAAAAACAAAATGTCTGTGACATTACAGTTGTAACAGCAAAAACAAATTTTGCATTGTTTACAAATGCTACACGACTTAAAAATGATTCAAGAAATTGGAACAAAATAACTAACACCATTGTTACTGTTATGCAAAGGAATAAAATTTATATATATAAAACAGAACAAAAATAAATTGTTCATTAATCATAATCAAGGTAAAACATTTAATTAATCGAGATGCTGATTTTGGTCATAAACGTCCAGTCCTACATGAAACTTTTTTTTTTCTTTTTTTCCCCATGGAGGTTACCAGGAAACATCTCTGTGTGCAGCTGTTGTCAGGCCAAAAATTTAATCTCAATTTCTATGCAATTGTAGATTTTAAATGGATGAAGAAAAACAATCATATGTGAATTCTACCGAAAAAAAAAATATATGTATATATAGCGCTAACAGTCATCTATGGAGCAGACAAAAAAAAATCTATAGTTATTTTTTGAACATTTGATATGCTAGATAAACTGTTAGTCATGTTGTCATTTAAAATATGCACACCACTGATTATGTTTATGCAAACAAAAAGTAATTTGATTTGTTGTTTGTTTATTTTAAACATAAACCTTGAAATGATTTGATTGACAGCACTTTTGGAACATTCCAGGCACTTTTGAAAAACAACACCATCATAATACTGGTTATTGTGATCATTTTGTTTGTGATACCAATTTTTCACACCAATTCATCCTCTTGTAACATTTGGACTGTATTGACGATGATAGTATACTTCTTATTATTGATGCCTAATTATAAATTGTTTAGTTTATTTCAAATATAGTACATTCAAAGTGAAGTAGAATAAAGGAACAAACTTGCACCCTTTTTAAGCATTTACGCAATTTCAACATGACATATGCCACTAATGAAATTCTAAAATATTGGCCAAACAAAAATGTATCATTTTAACTGTTATTTAATATAGTTTTACAGACATTTGCTCCAACCACAAATACCATCAAAACTGCGGTTACAATCCTAATGTGCACCATCTGCCAAAAACGATTAAATTTAAGTACATAAGAAAATGACTGACTTTCAGTAGTAACATGTTAGTTTATTGTATTTACACGTAGATTAAAACGGAGTTCACTTGCTACTGAAACAAGGGCTCTCGCGTACAATTTTTACATAGGATTTACGATAATTTCGAGAAAACGTAAACGCATCAATTAATCATTAAGTCCACATGTATAGAATATAGTACACTTTTAATGATAGTACATGTGTATGTTCGCACTTACCAACTCTGCTGGCTTATTCCTCGGTTCAGTGCAAATGACTGTTTCCGAATTCTGTGCAAGACAGCAGCGTCGATCCGCCCACTTTTTCGACAGACGGTTCCGGGTCTATTTTCAATCCCTTTTCGTCATTGGAGATTTGTTGCTTAAAGCGTTATAAGACGTGAATCATAACAAGCTACAACATGTACAATACTCGAACTGAATAAAATAAAATATTTGAAAATTTTTCAAAAAAGACAAAAGACTATGTGTGTAACAGCCAACTGAGTAAAAAACGGCAATCCCATGAAGCACTGCAAATGACAATTGCGCCTTTTGGCCAATTTGCTCTGATAGGCCAATTTCGCATTTCCGGGTTTTTGAAATC
>VONZ01004284.1:0-11283 GCA_012976165.1 Labeo catla | reverse complement strand
AACCATGCTAGAAAACATGCTAGTGACATGTTAATCATGCTAGAAACATGCTACGCATGTTAAGTCATGCTAGAAACATGCTAGCAACTCTTGCTAATCATGCTAGAAACATAGTGACATGCTAATCATGCTAGAAACATGCTAGCGACATGCTAATCATGCTAGTAACATGCTAGTGACATGCTAATCATGCTAGAAACATGCTAGCAACTTTGCTAATCATGCTAGAAACATGCTAGCGACATGCTAGTCATGCTAGAAACATGCTAGCAGCTTTGCTAATCATTCTAAAAACATGCTAAAAACATGCTAGTGACATGCTAAACATGCTAGCAACATGCTAGTCATGCTAGAAACATGCTAGTGACATGCTAGTCATGCTAGATACATGCTAGCGACATGCTGATCATGTTAGAAAAATGCTAGCAACTTTGCTAATCATGTTAGAAACATGTTAGCCTCATGCTAATCATGCTAGAAACATGCTTGCGACATGCTAGTCATGCTAGAAACATGCTAGCGACATGCTGATCATGTTAGAAACATGCTAGCGACATGCTAGTCATGCTAGAAACATGCTAGCGACATGCTGATCATGTTAGAAACATGCTAGCAACTTTGCTAATCATGTTAGAAACATGCTAGCGACATGCTAATCATGTTAGAAACATGCTAGCGACATGCTAGTCATGCTAGAAACATGTTAGCAACTTTGCTAATCATGCTAGAAACATGCTAGAGACATGCTACCGACATTAATCATGTTAGAAACATGCTAGCAACATGCTAATCATGTTAGAAATATGCTAACGACATGCTAGTCATGTTAGAAACATGCTAGCAACTTTGCTAATCATGCTAATCATTGCTAACCCCCCATGCATCTTTCTGTCGATTGATAATCTGACCAATTCTATCTATCTGTCTATCTATCTATCTATCTGACAGACTACATTCAAACTTTCAAACTTCTAAATATTTCAGACTGAAAACCATCCAAACTTAAAACTTCTTTAACTATTTAAACTTTTGAAACTTCTTAACTTTTCAAACTTTTCAAACTTTTCAAACTTTTCAAACTTTTCAAACTTTTTTAACTTTTTCAACTTTTTCAAACTTTCTGGTCCGGCTTTCTCAAGCCAACTTAAAGTTTGTCTTGACGAACTTTTTTATCTAGTTAAGTTGGCTTGAAAAAGCCAACTTACTGATATTGTATTTAAACTTATTCTTATTCTTCTTCTTCTGAGACCCTTTTTTAAAACGTATCTCCTCCTAGAGCTTTTAAGCTACAGCCACCAAACTCGGCCCAGACCTGCAGACTGGTCTGACTCGGGTTGCTATATCTTTTCTAACTGATCCGGCTTACGGTTTTCGTAAACCAGACCGTCAAAACCACCAAAAATCCCATAGACTTACATTGACGGAATGTTCAAATGAGCCAACACCAACTGTCAAAATTCAAATCTAAACTCCCAGAATCCTTTGAGACTAAATGAAGCTTCACTTCTATTTACTATTACTAATCCATTTAAACTCATTCAAACTAATCTAATATTTTTAATCTATTTATGCTAATAGCAGTATGCTAATCATGCTAGTTATGCCAGCAACATTCTAGTAACATGTTAATCATGCTAGAAACATGCTAATAACTTGATAATCATGCTAGAATCATGCTAGTAACATGCTAATGATGCTAGAAACATGCTAATAACATGTTGATTGTGTTAGTGACTTGCTAATCATGCTAGATAACATCCTAGTATCTTGCTAATCATGCTAGAATCATGCTAGTAACATGCTAATCATCCTAGAAACATGATACCAACATGCTAATCATGCTAGCAACTTGCTAATCATGCTAGTAACATGTTAATCATATTAGAAACATGCTAATAGTATGCTAGCAACATGTTAAATATGCTAGCAACATGCTAGTAACTTGCTAATCATGGTAACAACATGATAGTAACACCATAGCAATCACCCTAAGTACCCTAGCAACCGCCTAGCAACATCTTAGCAACCACCCCGAGTACCCTAGCAACCACATAGTAACACCTTAGCAACCAGCCTGAGTACCCTAGCAACCGCCTAGCAACACCTTAGCAACCAATTTGGTAAATTCTAGCAACGGCCTAGCAACACCTTAGCAACCAATTTGATACTCCTAGCAGCCATGCTGGAGTAAATTTAGAAACCGCCTCATAAACAATTCTGGCAACCGCTCTGATACCTAGCAACCAATTAGCAAACAATCTTTAGCAACCAGCCTGAGTAAATTCCCAGCAACCACTTCTAGCAACACCTAGTAAATCACTTAGCAACACCTTTAGCAACCATCCTGGTAAATTCTAGCAACCACCTAGGCAACACCTTAGCAAACCAACCCCTGGTGCAAATTCTAAACTACATAGTGTAACATTCTAGAAAACCACCCCTGAGTGCCCTAGCAACTGCCTAGCAACACCTTAGCAACCGCCCTAGCAACCACCCTGGATACCCAAGCAACCACATAGCAACACATAGCAACCACCCAAGGTACCCTAGCAACCACCCTAAGTAACCTAGCAACCACACAGCAACACCATACCTGATAGATACCTGATACCATATCTGTTTTTCTAATACACTATATTGCCTTCAAAACATTCAGACTTTAATCTTTCAAACTATTTTAAATTGAAAAATATTTTAAACTAAAAACAGTCAAACTTAACTTAAAACTTTTAAAACTTTCTGGCTAGGCTTTTTCAAGCCAACTTAAAGTTTGTCTACGAACTTTACTATCTAGTTATTATTCTTCTTCTTCTTATAGATTCCGTACAAATTTCGGCGCGTAACTCGTCCCGCAGTTTTTGTCACAGACCCACGAAACTGGCGTCAAATCATGCGGCCTATTGAGGAAAGATGTGCTATGACTTTTATAAGCGATCGGGTGTACGATGATCTCACACGGGGCGAAAAATCGCCCGAAAAATCCCATAGACTTAACATTGCGGCCAACTTTGAGGGGTTGTAGCGCCGAGCGAGAATTTCGTAGAAACATGCGATTCGCCACATTTGGAGAGGCTCGCAAGCTGTGCGAGAACATACCTCACAATGGGGTATAAGTTGTACCCCTGGGGCGCAAGAGCCGCCCAAAGTGGCCCCATTGACATACTATGGGGAGGGACGGCCCATGTAAAAGCATGTTGTTTTCCTACTATGGTAATTTACATAGGAATTTTGCATTGAACATAACTCTGCATCACAATGTCATAGAGACATGGGGGAGGGCTCAATTAACTCAGCCAACCAATCAGACTCTCAGGATCACTGTGAAGCTGTTAAGCCACGCCCTAGCAACCATTTAGAGCACCCTAGCAACTGATCCCATAGACTGCCATTATAAAAGCCAGGATGAATATCTTTGGATCACAGTGTCATAGAGACATGGGGGTGGGTTTGTTTGACTCGGGGCAGCAAACAGCCAATCATGAATCAGCTTCACCACTTCCTAGCCACGCCCTAGCAACCACTATCGAGCACCCTAGCAACCCAAACCTGAAGAGGCATATCTTCAAACCTGAATGTCACAGAGACATGGGGGTTGGTTTATATCATTCATATTGGCAGGCAGACCTTGGAGTGTCATCATTGGCAGCTTTCAAGCCACTCCCTAGCAACCAAACAGAGTACCCTAGCAACCATTGACCAAGTCCTATATCTCTACATCAGAACATCGTACAGACACGGGACTTTTGGCTCATGCTAGCAAATAGGATTCCTAAGATGCTAGTCATGCTAGCAGTGAATAGCTACATGCTAATAGTGATTAGCTAAGTGTTAAATCAGGCTAAGAACTCTATAAGACTCCATAGTAACTGTATGTGACAACTAGTAACTGCCTAACAACACCCTAGCAACCACCCGAGTACCCTAGCAACCGCATAGCAACACCCTAGCAACCACCCCAGTTACCCTAGTAACCGCATAGCAACACCCTAGCAACCGCCCTGGGTGCCTAACGGCAGCCTACTTAATACCCGGTTACCCTAGCAACCGCGCCAGCAACACCACAGCAACCACCCTGTTACCCTGGCAACCGCATAGCAACACCCTAGCAACCACCCTTGTTGCCACAGCAGCCACGCTAGCAACACCTTAGCAGCCACCTGGGTGCCCCTAGCGGCCTGGCAACCACCCTGGTTGCCACAGCAACCGCGTAGCAGCACCTAAGCAACCACCCTGTTGCCACAGCAACCCGCTTGCCGGCAACGCCTAGCAACCACCCTGTTACCACAGCAACCACGCCTTAACCTGTAGCAACCACCCACAGGTGCCCTGGCAACCACCCGAGTTTACCACAGCAACCGCGCAGCAACACCTAACTTAGCCACCCTGGGTACCCTGCTTAGCCATGCAGCAGCCACCCCGGTTACCCTACAGCCGCGTAGCAGCACCCTGCTTAACCACCTGGTTACCCTAGCAACGCGTTAACACCTTAGCAACCACCCTGGGTACCCTAGCAACCGCATAGCAACATCCTAGCAACCACCCCAGTTACCCTAGTAACCGCATAGCAACACCCTAGCAACCGAGTGCAGAGTTTTGCCACCGCAAGCACCACTCACATTTTCTTCAGGAAATGTACATTCTAGTTAGTGGTGCTTGCCGAAGGCAAAGCATCACTATTATTATCTCACATACTTATTATTATTAGTGGTGCTTGCGAAGCAAAGCATCACTATTACTATTCTGCGTGCTTATTATTATTATTATTATTATTATTATTATTATAGATTCCGTACAAATTTCGGCGCGTAACTTGTCCCGCAGTTTTTGTCACAGACCCACGAAATGGGCGTCAAATCGTGCGGCCTATTCGGGAATGGTGTGCTATGACTTTTATAAGCGATCGGGGGTACGATGATCGTACACGGGGCGAAAAATCGCCGAAAAAATCCCATAGACTTAACATTGCGGCCAAGTTTGACCGGTCGTAGCGCGGAGCGAGAATTTCGTAGAAACATGTGATTCACCACATCTGGAGAGGCTAGCAGGCTGTGCGAAAACATACCCCGCAATGGGGTACAAGTTGTACCCCTGGGGCGCAAGAGCCCCCCAAATTTTCCCATTGACTTACTATGGGGAGGGACGGCCCATTAAAAAGCATGTTTTTTTCCTACTATGGTAATTTACATAGGAATTTTCCATTAAACATAACTTTGGTTTACAGTGTCATAGAGACATGGGGGAGGGCTCATCTAACTCTGCCAACCAATCAGACTCTCAGAATCACTGTGAAGCTGTCAAGCCACGCCCTAGCAACCGTTTAGAGCACCCTAGCAACTGATCCCATAGACTGCCATTATAAAAGCCCAGATGGATATCTTTGGATCACAGTGTCATAGAGACATGGGGGTGGGCTCATTTGACTCAGGGCAGTTAACAGCCAATCATGAATCACCTTCACCACTTCCTAGCCACGCCCTAGCAACCACTATCGAGGACCCTAGCAACCCAAATCCACACAGGCATATCTTCAAATCTGAACGCCATAGAGACATGGGGGTTGATTTATATCATTCATACTGGCAAGCAGCCTTTGGAGTGTCATGATTGGTAGCTGCCAAGCCACTCCCTAGCAACCAAACAGAGTACCCTAGCAACCATTTATCAAGACCTATATCTCTACATCAGAACATCGTAGAGACACGGGACTTGGTTCTTTTGACTCATGCTAGCAAATAGGAATCCTTAAGATGCTAGTCATGCTAGTAGTGAATAGCTACATGCTAATAGTGATTAGCTAAGTGTTTAATCAGGCTAAGAACTCTATAAGACTCCATAGTAATGATCTGTGACAACTAGTAACTACCTAACAACACTCTAGCAACCACCCTGGGTACCTTAGCAACCGCCCTAGCAACCACCCCGGTTACCCTAGCAACCGCATAGCAACACCCTAGCAACCACCCCGGTTACCCTAGCAACCGCATAGCAACACCTTAGCAACCACCCTGGGTACCCTAGCAACCGCATAGCAACAGCCTAGCAACCGAGTGCCGAATTTTGCCACGGCAAGCACCACTCACATTTTCTTCAGGAAATGTACATATCTAGTATTACTATTACTATTCGCCCTGACAAAACTTCGGCGCGTAACTCGTCCCGCACCGTTTGTCGTAGACCCATGAATGAGGTGTCAAATCGACCGGCTTACTGGGGAGAGGTGTGCTATGACTTTTCTAAGCATTCGGGCGTACGATGATCGTACAGCGGGCGAAAAAGTGGGCTAAAAAATCCCATAGACTTACAATGGCAGAATGTTCATGAATTTGAATCTCAACTGTCACTTTCTCTGACATTCATTTGACTTATCTTTCAGGTAACCAATGAGTAATGACCTATGATCTTCGTAGCCACACCCTAGCAACCGAGGGCCGAGTTTTGCCACTGCAAGCACCACTCACATTTTCTTCAGGAAATGTACATATCTAGTATTACTATTACTATTCGCCCTGACAAAACTTCGGCGCGTAACTCGTCCCACACCGTTTGTCACAGACCCATGAATGAGGTGTCAAATCGACCGGCTTACTGGGGAGAGGTGTGCTATGACTTTTCTAAGCGTTCGGGCGTACGATGATTGTACAGCGGGCGAAAAAGTGGGCTAAAAAATCCCATAGACTTACAATGGCAGAATGTTCATGAATTTGAATCTCAGCTGTCACTTTCTCTCACATTCATTTGACTTATCTTTCAGGTAACCAATGAGTAATGACCTATGATCTTCGTAGCCACACCCTAGCAACCGCTTACAGTCCCCTAGCAACCGAGGGCTGAGTTTTGCCACTGCAAGCACCACTCACATTTTCTTCAGGAAATGTACATATCTAGTATTACTATTACTATTCGCCCTGACAAAACTTCGGCGCGTAACTCGTCCCGCACCGTTGGTCGTAGACCCATGAATGAGGTGTCAAATCGCCCGGCTTATTGAGGAGAGGTGTGCTATGACTTTTCTAAGCGATCAGGCGTACGATGTTTGCACAGCGGACAAAAAAGCGGGCAAAAAAATCCCATAGACTTACAATGGTGGAATGCTCATGAATTTGAATCTCAACTGTCACTTTCTCACACACACACATGCAGGGCCTTAGGAACCCTTTCTCTCTCTAACTCTTAAACTCATTTGACTTTTCAAGTAACCAATAAGTAATGACCTATGACCTTCATAGTCACACCCTAGCAACTGCATAGCAACTCCCCAGCAACCGAGGGCCGAGTTTTGCCACGGCAAGCACCACTCACATTTTCTTCAGGAAATGTACATATCTAGTGTTACTATTACTATTCGCCCTGACAAAACTTTGGCACGTAACTCGTCCTGCACCGTTTGTCGTAGACCCATGAATGAGGTGTCAAATCGTGCGGCTTATTGAGGAGAGGTGTGCTATGACTTTTCGAAGCAATCGGGAGTACGATGTTTACACAGCGGACGAAAAAGCGGCCAAAAAAATCCCATAGACTTACAATGGGAGAATGTTCATAAATTTGAATCTCAACTGTCACTTTCTCACACACATGCAGGGCCTTAGGAACCCTTTCTCTCTTTAACTCTCTCATACTCATTTTACTTTTCAAGTAACTAATAAGTAATGACCTATGACCTTCATAGTCACACCCTAGCAACCATTACAGCACCTAGCAGCCAAGGGCTGAGTTTGCCACTGCAAGCTTCCTCGCATTTTCTTCAGGAAATGTACATATCTAGTTAGTGGTGCTTGCCAAGGCAAAACATCACTATTATTATCTCACATACTTGTGTGGTATTCTTCTACAACTGCTTCCCGATGCGTTTTTGGTAGCGTAACTTGTCCCGCAGTTTTTGTCACAAACCCATGAGACGGGCATCAAATCGTGCGGCCTATTCGGGAATGGTGTGCTATGACTTTTATAAGCAATCGGGGGTACGATGATCGCACACGGGGCGAAAAATCAGCCGAAAAATCCCATAGACAATGCATTGCGGCCAACTTTGAGGGGTCGTAGCGCCGAGCGAGAATTTCGTAGAAACATGCGATTCACCATATCTGGAGAGGTTTGCAAGCTGTGCGAGAACATACCTCACAGTGGGGTATAAGTTGTACCCCTGGGGCGCAAGAGCCCCCCAAAGTGGCCCCATTGACATACTATGGGGAGGGACGGCCCATGAAAAGCATGCGTTTTTCCTACTATGGTAATTTACATAGGAATTTTGCATTGAACATAACACTGCATCACAGTGTCATAGAGACATGGGGGAGGGTTCATTTTACTCAGACAACCAATCAGACTCTCAGGATCACCGATAAGCTGTCAAGCCACGCCCTAGCAACCATTTAGAGCACCCTAGCAACAGATCCCATAGACCACCATTATAAATGGATAGATTAATATCTTTGGATCACAGTGTCATAGAGACATGGGGGTGGGCTCATTTGATTCGGGGCAGTAAACAGCCAATCATGAATCAGCTTCACCACTTCCTAGCCACGCCCTAGCAACCACTATCGAGCACCCTAGCAACCCAAACCTGAAGAGGCATATCTTCAAACCTGAATGTCATAGAGACATGGGGGTTGGTTTATATCATTTATGCTGGCAGGCATACTTTGGAGTGTCATCATTGGTAGTTGCCAAGCCACTCCCTAGCAACCAAACACAGTACCCTAGCAACCATTTATCAAGACCCATATCTCCACATCAGAACATCCTAGAGACACGGGACTTGGTTCTTTTGACTCATGCTAGCAAATAGGAATCCTTAAGATGCTAGTCATGCTAGTAGTGAATAGCTACATGCTAATAGTGATTAGCTAAGTGTTTAATCAGGCTAAGAACTCTATAAGACTCCATAGTAATAATCTGTGACAACTAGTAACTACCTAACAACACTCTAGCAACCACCCTGGGTACCTTAGCAACCGCCCTAGCAACCACCCCGAGTACCCTAGCAACCGCATAGCAACACCCTAGCAACCACCCCGGTTACCCTAGCAACCGCATAGCAACACCTTAGCAACCACCCTGGGTACCCTAGCAACCGCATAGCAACATCCTAGCAACCACCCCAGTTACCCTAGTAACCGCATAGCAACTCCATAGCAACCGAGGGCCGAGTTTTGCCATGGCAAGCACCACTCACATTTTCTTCAGGAAATGTACATATCTAGTATTACTATTACTATTCGCCCTGACAAAACTTTGGCGCGTAACTCGTCCTACACCGTTTGTCACAGACCCATGAATGAGGTGTCAAATCGACCGGCTTACTGGGGAGAGGTGTGCTATGACTTTTCTAAGCGTTCGGGCGTACGATGATCGTACAGCGGGCGAAAAAGTGGGCTAAAAAATCCCATAGACTTACAATGGCAGAATGTTCATGAATTTGAATCTCAACTGTCACTTTCTCTGACATTCATTTGACTTATCTTTCAGGTAACCAATGAGTAATGACCTATGATCTTCGTAGCCACACCCTAGCAACCGCTTACAGCCCCCTAGCAAGCGAGGGCCGAGTTTTGCCACTGCAAGCACCACTCACATTTTCTTCAGGAAATGTACATATCTAGTATTACTATTACTATTCGCCCTGACAAAACTTCGGCGCGTAACTCGTCCCACACCGTTTGTCACAGACCCATGAATGAGGTGTCAAATCGACCGGCTTACTGGGGAGAGGTGTGCTATGACTTTTCTAAGCGTTCGGGCGTACGATGATCGTACAGCGGGCGAAAAAGTGGGCTAAAAAATCCCATAGACTTACAATGGCAGAATGTTCATGAATTTGAATCTCAACTGTCACTTTCTCACAGACACACATGCAGGGCCTTAGGAACCCTTTCTCTCTCTAACTCTCTCATACTCATTTGACTTTTCAGGTAACCAATTAGTAATGACCTATAACCTTAATAGTCACACCCTAGCAACCACTTACAGCCCCCTAGCAACCGAGTGGCGAGTTTTGCCACGGCAAGCACCACTCACATTTTCTTCAGGAAATGTACATATCTAGTATTACTATTACTATTCGCCCTGACAAAACTTCGGCGCGTAACTCGTCCCGCACCGTTTGTCACAGACCCATGAATAAGGTGTCAAATCGACCGGCTTACTGGGGAGAGGTGTGCTATGACTTTTCTAAGCGTTCGGGCGTACGATGATCGTACAGCGGGCGAAAAAGTGGGCTAAAAGATCCCATAGACTTACAATGGCAGAATGTTCATGAATTTGAATCTCAACTGTCACTTTCTCTCACATTCATTTGACTTATCTTTCAGGTAACCAATGAGTAATGACCTATGATCTTCGTAGCCACACCCTAGCAACCACTTACAGCCCCCTAGCAACCGAGGGCCGAGTTTTGCCACGGCAAGCACCACTCACATTTTCTTCAGGAAATGTACATATCTAGTTATTATTGTGAGTGGTGCTTGCCAAAGGCAAAGCATCACTATTATTATCTCACATACTTATTAGTGGTGCTTGCCAAAGGCAAAGCATCACTATTATTATCTCACATACTTATTAGTGGTGCTTGCCAAAGGCAAAGCATCACTATTATTATCTCACATACTTATTAGTGGTGCTTGCCGAAGGCAAAGCATCACTATTATTATCTCACATACTTATTATTATTAAGTTGGCTTGAGAAAGCCAACTTACTGAAATCCGTCTTAAACTTAAAGTTATTATTATTATTCTTCCGTACAAATTTCGGCGCGTAACTAGTCCCACAGTTTTTGTCACAGACCCATGAAACGGGCGTCAAATCGTGCGGCCTATTCGGGAATGGTGTGCTATGACTTTTATAAGCGATCGGGGGTACGATGATCGTACACGGGGCAAAAAATCAGCCGAAAAATCCCATAAACAATGCATTACGGCCAACTTTGAGGGGTCGTAGCGCAGAGCGAGAATTTCGTAGAAACATGCGATTCACCACATCTGGAGAGGTTTGCAAGCTGTGCGAGAACATACCTCACAATGGGGTATAAGTTGTACCCCTGGGGCGCAAGAGCCGCCCAAAGTGGCCCCATTGACATACTATGGGGAGGGACGGCCCATGTAAAAGCATGTTTTTTTCCTACTATGGTAATTTACATAGGAATTTTGCATTGAACATAACTCTGCATCACAATGTCATAGAGACATGGGGGAGGGCTCATTTAACTCAGCCAACCAATCAGACTCTCAGAATCACTGTGAAGCTGTTAAGCCACGCCCTAGCAACCATTTAGAGCATCCTAGCAA
>VONZ01004283.1:0-11299 GCA_012976165.1 Labeo catla | reverse complement strand
TTTTTTGGTGGTAATTTCTATTTATTTCCTTTTTAATATCATACCTATTTATTTATTTGTATTTATTTATTTTTGTTTTTTTGAGATTGATGGCTTTTTGTGATGTCTTATGCTCCTGTCATTTACCTGTTTGTATTGAAATTGTTTGTTTGCCCCCTCAGTTTTTAATTCATGGAATTTTGTAATTCCCATTTGTTTTACACTTGATAAGAGTAGCCACTTACTGTGTCTTTAATGGCGTTTTAGTTGTAATGTTTGTACTTTGATTTCAAGGTCTTTAATCATTGTTTTGTTGTTCTGATTGTTTAACAAATGATGTTTTTGTGACCGTATGTTATTTGACTCTGTTGTTGTGCCTTTACATGAATACATAAATGTCTTTTCTGGTCATGTGTCCTTATGCACTTCTGGTTTCATTTACTGTGTTTTGATTGTGGCTTACCGTTTTCTTATGTTAAAGGTTTAATTTGTGTTTCTATTAAAGTAGTTCTGTTTGCTTGTCAGTTTGACAGCGTTTTGGATTTGTTTGAATTATACTGTTGGGCTTAGTGTATTAGATTAGATTAGTAGTAATTGTGTGGTCAGACTTGTATCTTTCTGGCCAATGCATTTGCTTTATTGTTTCATGCTTGTGCTATTGTAGCAATTAAATTTACAGCAAAAAAAGTTTTTGTAGTAAAATGCCATTAAATCTATGCAAGACTTAACTCCATGAGTATTTCGTAATTGGGTTTGAGAAGTCTGGGGAGGTTGTCTTTGCACTCTGTGGCTGTTTTTTGAAGAGTTGGTGTTTGTGTATGTTGAGTGTAGGGAGTGTTGCAGGCTGCCTTGTTTCAAGCATGTTGGGTACTGTAGGTGTAGGTATCTAAGGATCCAGGGGTCTGACCAGGTAAATTAGGTAGGGGTGCTCGCCGTAGGGCTACCATCTCTAGGTGTCAGGTTCGGGTTTGGGTTAGGGTTAGGTTTTTGGAAAATACAACGATCTACCCCCATCACAGTCTCACCAGACTGTGTGGTTTGGAATAGGGAGGTCGAGGAAAGGCACAGGCTGCCGCATATTTTTGTTGATTGGATGAACTTTGATTCCTATTCGGGATAGGAGGTTGTCTATTTAAAAAGAAACTATACCTTAAGATTGTCGCCTAATTCAGCGTAGTATTATTTTAGTAAGAGGAATACGAAGTTTTACACTTGACTTGGTCCAGATCAGCGAATCAGTTAAGTTAGAAAAATTACAACAGCTCCCCCCAACCTGGCACCCGTCTAGGAAGGTTTGGAGTAGGGAGACTGAGGAGAATGCACGGGCTGACGCATGTCTGACTATACCAAGGAAGCCTTTATCCATCTCCCATTCCAGGAGAATAGCCTTATTAGGCATGGGGCTAAGAATGTGGAAGACCAGGAACTCGGTTTTGGTTAGATTTAGTGCGAAGGTTGGTTCGAAGTTCGATCTGAACATCGATCGGCTCTGGGAACGCAAAGTTTTTGACTAAACTTACTCCGGACCAGCGAATCAGGCAGTAACCCGAAAGTCACCGCCCGATAATCCTGATCAGGCATTGCATTCCGTCAGCGAGTGCTGATAGGGGTGAGATTAAGTCCAGAGTTAGGGTTAGACTACGTCCAACCTCGGTTGGGCACTGGCCCACACTTCAACTGCCCGCTTCGGTTCCTGGTTCGATTTGGCCCCCTTAAGCCCACACCGCCCCAGAGGGGCCTAAAATCAGGCAAAAACAACCCCGAATTGGGGCAAAAAATCCCAAAATAGGGCTAGAATGTTTAGGGTTATCGCCAGTAGGGCTACACGCTATAGTGGCTGGTAAGTTTAGGTGTGTGGTGTTGGGCATCGTTCAGATTTAGGGTTAGGGGCTCAAAAAAATTCCATAGCTTAGACAAAGTCCAAAACTAGGGTTAGGGTTAGGGTTAGGGTTAGGGTTAGGTTTCTAAGGGTCCAGAGGTCAGAACAAGCCTGACCTCGGTTGTGCACTGGCACACACTTCCGAAGCCCGCTTCATATCCCACCATAAGAAGAAGTCTCATCATCTGACCCCCCACAAGTCTCACTTTTCCTTCTATTATTGTAGATTGTATCAGTGTGTCTGTGTCAATAAAATTAGATATATATATATATATATATATATATATAATATAAAAATAGGTGTGTATTTTTAATATATCATTCATTGTCATTTAGAATGTTACTTGTTATCTTGGATGACTGAGTCCTATATCTAGATTATTTATCTTTTGATGAAAAATATATGGGTTATTTATATAATATTATCATCTCTGTGTGTGTGTGTACAAATCCATGTGTCCATTCCTCTCAACCAACCATGCCCATTGCTACAAAAGTGCTTAACCTCAAAGAAGACCATGTAGGTCTCAAGAATGGCTCAGACCTCTTTGACCTCTTGACCCCAATCGTTTTTCAATTCCGTTTATTTCTATAATTAAACATGTTTCTCCAATTGAAAATGATTATAAGATCAATAAAAAGATAATTAAAATTGTATAATTTTAAAATTTAAAGAATTTTATAAAATTTTATGAATTTTTAGAATATTTTTTAGGGTTCAAGCACCTAGGGTTCAAACAATTAGGGTTCAGACACTTGTGGTTCACCAAATTAGGGCTATTTAAGTTCAGGTGTAGCTCATAAAGGGCTATTGCCCTCTCTCCATCATCTTCTAGGTGTCAGGTGTGATGTGGGTGAATTCATTAGGTCTGTGAACCTTAGGTGTAAGTTTAGGGTTCAAGCACCTAGGGTTCAAACAATTAGGGTTCAGACACTTGTGGTTCACCAAATTAGGGCTATTTAAGTTCAGGTGTAGCTCATAAAGGGCTATTGCCCTCTCTCCATCATCTTCTAGGTGTCAGGTGTGATGTGGGTGAATTCATTAGGTCTGTGAACCTTAGGTGTAAGGTTTGGTGTGGGTGTGTTTGTAAAATTAAACTTTTATTTAGGTCTCAGGTATGTTGTGGGTGAATTCATTAGGTCTGTGAACCTTAGGTGTAAGGTTTGGTGTAGGTGTGTTTGTAAAATTAAACTTTTATTTAGGTCTAAGGTATGTTGTGGGTGAATTCATTAGGTCTGTGAACCTTAGGTGTAAGGTTTGGTATGGGTGTACTTGTGAAATTAAAATTTTGGTTAGGTCTTAGGTGTGAAGGGGTCTGTAGCATAGGTTTCGGTGTCTCTAGGTGTAAGGTGTGAGGGGCTATTTGTCCTGACCCCTGAGACCTTAGGTTAAGGGATGGGTTCAACGTTAGTAATGTAGATGTTAATTGGAATTTGTTGGTTTGCAATCACACACACCCTCGTATTTTATAAAGGCTCATCATCATCATTTTGTGCTTATATACTTCGAGACACAGACACTAAGTTTTTCTCACTCACTGATAAAAAGAAAAAACAGACATAGAAGAAAAATAGCCACAAATTAAAATAATGTAAAAGATGGATAATGAGGTTTTACGTCTCATTAAGGCCTCTCGGGTAGAGAGAGTCCAATCTTTTAATCCAGACTCTCTCTACCCTGAGCCTTTCTGAGAGCGTCCAAAAGGGGTTCGACTCTAGGCCCGTGACTCTCAATGACGTGAGGTCATGCGTCAAAAAGTGTTTCACTACATATCTTCTCTTCTCTATCTTGTTACGGATGTTATACGAATGCTGATAGATTCTGAGTAACAATTGGTTTTTCGTTTGCCCAACGTACTGTTTGTGGCACTTAGAGCAAGATATGAGGTAAACACAATTTGAAGTATGGGCCGAGATGTTCTTTTGGACCGGGAAGAGTTGTTTGCTGGTTTTGTTTTGGACCAGTCTTTTAGGGACAAAATACTTGTAAGCTCCCGACCTACATTTTTTCTCAGCAGTTCTAACTTTACTACAGACTAAGGTATCCAATAGATTTTTGTTTCTTTTGTATGCTGCAATTGGCCTGTGTTTATTAAGAAATTTTGTTGGTTCTATAAATTTACTAAAATTTTCCTTAGTTGCTCTGTTTAATTGAATGCTTTGCTGAGAATAGAATGAAACCAATGGGATAATTTTGTTCCTTTCTTGTGTGGGTTTGATCGGGTTAGCCACAAAGTCAGTAAAGGCCCCAAGTACACCTCTGAGATAGCTTCTCGAATACCCTCGTTGTTTCAGGGCTCTAAAGAGAATCCCCACCGCTGTTCTGAATTCTGTCTTCTGTGAACATATTCTATGAAAACGGAGAAGTTGCGATTTGAGAATTCCTTTGAAGGTGTGTTTGGGGTGGTAACTGGCTTTGTGTAGTAATGAGTGCGTGTCTGTGGGTTTAAAATATACCTTATAGTCCAACTGATTGGTTTTTTCAAAATTTGGTCCCTTATAAGTAATGACATCGAGAAAATTAACCGAATTAGCCTCAAACTCATATTTAACTTTGATCGATTTTTGATGACGGTTCAAGTGATCAGCAAACTGAATAAACTCTTCCCTGCTGTATGTCCAGATTCCCCATATATCATCCAAGAATCTGAAGTACGCGAAAGGTTGAAGGGGAAAGGAGGACACCGCAGTTTGTTCCCAATGGGCCATGTAGATGTTCGCATAGGATGGGGCAAATTTCTTACCCATCGCCGTTCCTTTTGTTTGTAAATAAAATTTGGAGTCGAATTCAAAATCATTTTTGGTTAAATTAATTTCCAATAGTTTTAAAATAAAATCGTCTGGTCTTTTCGGGTCAGGGTATCGATTCATACAATCTCTGCCGGCCTCCATCCCGGCCCCGGTCTCTATATTGGTGTACAAACTGTCGATGTCCATAGTAAAGAGAAAAGAGTGAATGGGAAGAACGAGATCTTTGGTTTTAGCAATAAAATCGTAAGTGTCTTTCAAATAGCTGTCGTGGAGTTGTGAGATAGGACTCAGAAAATGCTCAATGTATTCCGCCGTGTAATAGGACTCGCTATCACAGTCCGACACGATGGGCCGTCCAGGGGGTATTTTGTACGGCAAACTCCACTTTTCTGGTTCTTTGTGTATCTTTGGTAATAAGTAAAATCGTCTGGGTCTCGGCGTTCCCGAACCAGTTAAATAATCTCTCTGCTTTCCACTAATCCACTTCTTCTCGTACATCTCCTTCAAAATTTCTCGTATTTCGATCATTGTGCTTGGGAAAATTGGTTCTGTAAGAGAGCTGTAATGTTCTGTCACAGAAAGCTGTCTCTTTCCTTCCCAAAGATAATCCTCCTTACTCATGATAACGACCGCATTACCTTTGTCTGCTGGTTTGATAACGATGTCTGTATTATTTTTTAACTCCTTAATTGCTCTTTTTTCACTTTTTGTTAAGTTCTGCTTTTCTACAAGACCCCAATTTAGATGTTGGTACGCGTACCAATCTGCCCTGATCAGAGAAGTGACCTGGGGTGGCAAACTCGATAGGGCCGGTGTCCAATTTGAGTTATGTGTGAAGGGGGCTTTTTTCTTTGTACTTTTTTTACCTTCAAAGAAGGTATCGAGTTTGACTCGCCTATGATAGGCTTGCAGTCCTTCCAATAATTCTAATTTTTGTGTTTTCACGTTATCAGGGACCATCACAAAGGAAAGGCCTTTCCTCAATATATCCCGCTGCCCAACCGTCAAGTCGAGTGGGGACAAATTGATTATTAATTTTTCGTGACTGTTTATTGGGTTGATGGCGTCTCCCAGTTTAACGCCTTCACCCAATGATCCAACATGTATCTCCCCGTTGCAGCAGTCCAGTGCAAATTATCGTTCTCGACTTGGAAGTGGGCGACGGGCAAAAGTTGGAGGAAATTGAGGTTATCTTTGATGTATTGATTAATTTCATCTAAATATCTCTGCTCCTCCTTGGGAAGCAAGTCACAATAATTCACCAACGGCACCACGATCTCGGTATGCGGTAGCCTGGCCCTGGCCACTCTATAGGCCCTCTGTATCTCTTTGTTCGTCGATGTAAAACATCTCTGGGATCTATTATTCAGACCGAACGATAGTAGCAGTACTTCCGGTTCCATGGCAATCGTGGCTTTCTCCACGAGATTGCCAGCGTGCTGGAACTTAGCGCCCGGGAAACTATCTATTTGGAGATCAGAGATGTTGAAGGCCGGGATCCTGGATACGTTAGAATCTCCGATTATTACATATTTTTTCTTTAAGTTCAAACTCCAGTCGATCTGTTTGCGATCTGTGTTGATGTGACGGTACGGTCTACCGACAGATCTCGGTGTCGGTGGAGCCGCCATTGTGGCTTGTTTCTGAGGAGTCTGTTTAGTATCATCAATGGTCAATGATTGGGTTGCGTGTTCCCCTTCTTTGGGACGCGCAACAGTTTTCTGTCCCCCCTCTTTTTCTGTCACCTTTATAGGTGTCTCTCGTGCCAAGGAAGTGACCGAGTACTCTGAAATTTGATAGTCTACCGAGTCGTCAGAAGAAAAGAGAAGAGGACTCTGAATTCTTGTAAGAGAAGGGAGTGACTTTTTCGTCTCTTCAACCTTTATCGTGCTGGGAGCAGCCTTTGACGTGCTCGGACCAGCCTCAGTGTGTGAACGTTTTGGTTCCTCTGTGACCACTATATCCTCACCTCGCTTCAGGATACCCTCTTGAATTAAGATATCCGTAAGCTCTTCATAATGTTTAAGCTGCTGCTCATCGAAATCCTCCCTGAAGGCCTTTTTCGTTCCATCTTGTGTAACAGGAACCTCAGGCGCCATGTTTGTGGCCTCAGTCTGAGGTTCCTGATCTACATCGACCTCATCGGTGAGAATTCTCCGTCTTACTCGTTGTGGAGGAAGTCTTTGAGGAAGAGCTGGGGTGGGATGTATATCTGGTTTTGGTTCAAGCGGAGGAAACTCCTGATCGAATGACCAATCCGACCTCATAGGTGGGGGACTAACCGGAGTTTTGACATTCTCCCACCTTCTGGGTGACGTTTGTATCTCCACATGTATGTGTGAAGCACCCTTTCTGGGTTTAACAACCGCTTGTGTCTGTGTTTGCACATCCGGTTCGACCAGTCGAACTTTGGGAGGCTCTATTGCAGCAACTTGTCTATGATCTTTTTCTTGTTGTTTTCTATCGTACTCGTTACAAGTCTCTGCTGTAAAAAGAGCCTCCGCTCTCTCAAAAACCTCCGAGTTAATTCTCCTCCCAAAGTTCTTTGTAGCCCAATTGGTGGCCGTCTGGAAGGCCTGAAACCAATGAGCCTGGTCTGTGCGTTCTTTGAGTTCTGTTAGCGTACTGTCAATCAGCTTCTCGTAATGTTGCTCCAAAATGACCTGAGCATTTGTTGACCAATTCTGTGCGTTATCTTCTAACAATTTTTTCACCGCATCGTTAGGCATCGCGGGTTTAATCGAATTGGTCAACAATCTGGTCAGTCTTTTGAAGGTCATTGGGCTATTATTAGTCACCTTCGTGGTCACCTTCTCCAGATGGTGGACCAGCCTGATCAAGTCATACATCAACTTCATGGCCGTCCGCAATCTGGGTGAAGCTGGAATGTAATTCGATTTATCGTTTGTTTGTTCTTGGAAATATCTCTTAGGTCTCTCCCCAAATTTCTTTCTTTTCTTGGGGAAGGGACGTTTCCCTCTGTCCCTTTGTCTTTCCACTCTCTCGGGTGGCTGCTCGATTCTGATGTCCCTGCCAGCTCTATTCGCGTACGAGATAGTATTACGTCCTCTATTAGCTGACGAGTGGGAGGATTCTACATATGTGTCTCTAAGACTATACGTGTGGGGACGATTGGGTTGTGTGTCAAATCTCTCTTCTTCTTCTTCGTGAACATATGAATCATATTCAAGTTCATCCTCCTCCCCATAGAATTCTCCCTCTCTATCATCCATCATATATCGACTACGCACCCTCCTACTGTTCTTTCTCTTAGCTTTTCTTTTTGGAAAATCATCTAAGTCATTGTAAGGGAGTGGTAGGTTTGGATTTTGTCTGGGCAGCGATCTAGATCTTCTATCGTCCGCCGTTTCTCTATATGTTGGTTGTCTCTTGTATTTTGAGTTTACAAACTCTCGGTTGTCAGGGAAATACTCAACTTGTTTGTTTGGAAAATATGTGTTCTCCCTTATTTCCCCCCTAAAGTTTGTGTTACGGGTAGCTCTGTCTCGTCTATATGTGTCATTTTCTTTTGGCCAATTGTCTTTTCGTGTTTTGGTGTAACTTTGTGGATCATAATGACGATAATCCACTTGATAATCGTCATTAGTCCAGCGATCACGTCCACCAGTCCGGGCCCGAACCGGCAGATCGTAATCGGCGTCGTATGGCGGACGAGGACGTCTGTTATCGTCCCGGGAGATCCAATCCTTTCTCTCCCTCCATCCTCCTCGACGCCAGCTTGGAGCACGGAAACGTGCTGTTGGGTTGTTAGCACGTAAACGTGCTGTTGGGTGTTCGAGAGCATAACGTGGTTCTTCGTCAGATGGATAGGACGCGAATCTCACGCGCTGCCTCGGTGTTTGTTTGTATCTCTCTCCTACTCTCGCCATTACAGTGTTTCTCGTTTCTACTGAATGGATTCTTCGAAATAACGACGTTAACTGCAATTCGCGACGTTTCGAAGTATACAACTTCTTCCTCAGGCTGTTGCTGTAACGTCGTAAAGCTTAGAATGTGTCAGTGTAAACTAGAGTAACTGCTTTCTCGAGTGCAAGTGAGCAAATGACTGATTGTATCCTCCACTCTGCCACAGTAACATGGAGGGAGGTGGCTCTGACGTCATCCTCCTTCAGAACATACACACAGCCATTTTACAAAGAAAACTCGCAATAAAACTATGAAAACAATGAACTTTGGGTCAAACAACACTCCAATTGTTTCTCAAAGACTTTAATCTGTCCCCCAATTTCTTCTTTCCCTTTTTGGAATTCTGTTTGTATTGTTTTTGACGCCAAAGTTACTTTGTTTTGTAAATAACTCGCGAGCTCCTTCCAACAAACACTTCAAACCACTCATTCTAGTTGAATAACAACTACTAGTATTTTTTGAAGTGTGTTTGGCGTCGAACCAACTATATTTTCCTTTTGAAAAACACCAAAAAGTGTCCTAGAATTTTTTGCTGCGTCACAAAATATGCAAATCATCCAATCCTCATACATCCATCATAAATACATATAAATAATAAAGTATTTGTTGTAAAATCATGTTCATACCATAAATATGCCTTAAAAAGTTAAAAAATCTGAATTAGTCACAAAAAGGACAACCATAATCCTTGTTTGGGGTTAAAACATCTAAATCTCCAAAGCTGTATCTATTCAATGAATCTTTTTAATGTTATCTGTCTTTTAAACTTGTGTTTTTGTATCCATACCCAGTATTAATACTGTTAGATTAAGGTTAATTGTGATTTTATAGATAAAATGAAATTATTTATTAGAAAGAGATCCATGATGTTTGTATGTGTCCTCTCCGAATGTCCTTTTAACAGCATTGTTTTTAATTTTTCTAGATTTTTAATCTTCAAAAAATGATTAATTTGTAAGGCATATCCACAGGTATGTCATGTTCTGTCAATGTTAAAATTCATGTGGCATTTTTCATGTGTCTTCTGTGTGTAAAATATGTATGATTATCAGTGTACATTTGGAGTTTTGATGTGCAGAATGGGACCGAAAACGAGAAATCTCCCCAAAGTGGTGTAGAAGTGCTCAGACGTGGCTCTGGCTAGAGTTAGGTTTCTAAGGGTCCAGAGGTCAGAACAAGCCTGACCTCGGTTGTGCACTGGCACACACTTCCGAAGCCCGCTTCATATCCCACCATAAGAAGAAGTCTCATCATCTGACCCCCCACAAGTCTCACTTTTCCTTCTATTATTGTAGATTGTATCAGTGTGTCTGTGTCAATAAAATTAGATATATATATATATATATATATAATATAAAAATAGGTGTGTATTTTTAATATATCATTCATTGTCATTTAGAATGTTACTTGTTATCTTGGATGACTGAGTCCTATATCTAGATTATTTATCTTTTGATGAAAAATATATGGGTTATTTATATAATATTATCATCTCTGTGTGTGTGTGTACAAATCCATGTGTCCATTCCTCTCAACCAACCATGCCCATTGCTACAAAAGTGCTTAACCTCAAAGAAGACCATGTAGGTCTCAAGAATGGCTCAGACCTCTTTGACCTCTTGACCCCAATCGGTTTTCAATTCCGTTTATTTCTATAATTAAACATGTTTCTCCAATTGAAAATGATTATAAGATCAATAAAAAGATAATTAAAATTGTATTATTTTAAAATTTAAAGAATTTTATAAAATTTTATGAATTTTTAGAATATTTTTTAGGGTTCAAGCACCTAGGGTTCAAACAATTAGTGTTCAGACACTTGTGGTTCACCAAATTAGGGCTATTTAAGTTCAGGTGTAGCTCATAAAGGGCTATTGCCCTCTCTCCATCATCTTCTAGGTGTCAGGTGTGATGTTGGTGAATTCATTAGGTCTGTGAACCTTAGGTGTAAGTTTAGGGTTCAAGCACCTAGGGTTCAAACAATTAGGGTTAAGACACTTGTGGTTCACCAAATTAGGGCTATTTAAGTTCAGGTGTAGCTCATAAAGGGCTATTGCCCTCTCTCCATCATCTTCTAGGTGTCAGGTGTGATGTGGGTGAATTCATTAGGTCTGTGAACCTTAGGTGTAAGGTTTGGTGTAGGTGTGTTTGTAAAATTAAACTTTTATTTAGGTCTCAGGTATGTTGTGGGTGAATTCATTAGGTCTGTGAACCTTAGGTGTAAGGTTTGGTGTAGGTGTGATTGTAAAATTAAACTTTTATTTAGGTCTCAGGTATGTTGTGGGTGAATTCATTAGGTCTGTGCACCTTAGGTGTAAGGTTTGGTATGGGTGTACTTGTGAAATTAAAATTTTGGTTAGGTCTTAGGTGTGAAGGGGTCTGTAGCATAGGTTTCGGTGTCTCTAGGTGTAAGGTGTGAGGGGCTATTTGTCCTGACCCCTGAGACCTTAGGTTAAGGGATGGGTTCAACGTTAGTAATGTAGATGTTAATTGGAATTTGTTGGTTTGCAATCACACACACCCACCCTCGTATTTTATAAAGGCTCATCATCATCATTTTGTGCTTATATACTTCGAGACACAGACACTAAGTTTTTCTCACTCACTGATAAAAAGAAAAAACAGACATAGAAGAAAAATAGCCACAAATTAAAATAATGTAAAAGATGGATAATGAGGTTTTACGTCTCATTAAGGCCTCTCGGGTAGAGAGAGTCCAATCTTTTAATCCAGACTCTCTCTACCCTGAGCCTTTCTGAGAGC
>VONZ01004282.1:0-11318 GCA_012976165.1 Labeo catla | reverse complement strand
ACACAGGATCGAGCACCTCTCCCTCACTTTTCACCGGTTCTACCTTCTTTATTGTCAATAAAATCCACCCTCCGGGGGCTTCTCACTACTCTCTGGGTTGTGTAATTCCTCAGATCGCCACAATATATATATAACAATACTGTGTTTGGCAATCTGTTTCTTGCTCATCATCCCTGCACACTGATGGGAACATATAATTAAACATTAAAATAAGTAATTAACAATTTTATTAACTAGCTACATTAATCCAATTTATTAAGCAACATAAATGAGCTGTGGTGTTGAGTTAAATAATTATATTAAATAGTAATAAATAACAGCCTCTGCTGAATAGCATATGCCCATGAACCAAACATTTTGGTAGCTGGATTCGAAAAATGGATAGAAAAACTTTTCACTTGTTGTGTGATTTTAAAAAGTCTGGGACAATCCCTGATGACTTCACAAAAAAACAAAAATATCTGCTTTTGAGAAAGGCAAAGAAATTCATTGTGAAGGGTGAGTGTGGCATATTTGGTTTTATGTAGACCTTGGTTGGATGAGTCTTCTGGTGTGTAAAGATACTGGATTTTAATAAACAAAACTTACCTTTAGATGAAGTTTTGTATTATATAAGAAGACAGGGAGAGGGTGGGTTGGCCAAGGTGATGTGCTGCAGCGAGGAGGCCAAACTGGTTTCCAGAGAATTCCACACCAGTCTAATCGGTGCCCACTGTGGTATTATCAAAACAATGGATGCCATCAGTAATCGATTTTACTGGCCTTCCATGTCTGTGGATATTAGAAATTGGGTAAAAATATATTTTTTATGTACATATACACTCTCTTACTGCTAAATGACTCTGTTTAGGTCAGGCACTGTGCTGCATGTCAGTCAAAGCAAGCTCATATTAAGAACCAAGCTGATTATACACCTATTGAAGTAAGTTTCTGTAAATGAGATGATTTAATTATTTTGTACTTATGATAGCAACAACATTGAACATGTAACTTTTTTTTTCCACAGGTGGTGGAGCCATGGGACATTGTTGGAATGGATTTAGTGGGAAAGCTCACACCAACCAAGGATGGTTACCAGTATATCTGTGTAATTGTTGATTACTTTACAAAATGGCGTGAGGCTTTCCCACTAAAAACTAAAAGCACAGAGGAGGATTTGGTGCCCCCAAAAGGCTATTAACAGACCAAGGCACGGAATTTGTGAACAAGGTAATGGTTAAACCTGATTTGCTTGTTTTTATTAGTTTTAGGAATTGGAAAAAAAAAATCCTGTTGTCTGTACCTACATTAACAGATCATTATGGGTGTCTGTGAAATGCTTTGCATCAAAAGGAGTTTATGTGCTCCCTACGATCCACAGACCAATCGATTGGTAGAAAACTCAATGGTACAACACAGAGGTATGAAACTGACAATTTCTAATTAAAGTACAATTAAAAATATTGGCTATAGCAGTTAGCAGGGGATTTGTCAAAATTGCCACGCAAATAGAGAAATTTTGCCTCTCTTATTCAAAGGGCATTGAGCAAGCTGGTGGAGCCGCACAAGTGGGCAGATTATTTAGAGGCCACAATGTTTGGCCTCTGTACAAAAAAACAAATTACTCTGTCAAATTAACTCAGTACTCGCCATACTTTCTAATGTTTGGCCACGAAGCAAGGTATGCATGTGAAGTACCTGAGAAATATGAGGTTAGTATATTATTTTTAAATGTTATATTTTCTTCTGTAATTCAAATGAAAATACAACATTTTCTTGCATAGATCAGTGAGACAATCAAGGACACTGTAGCAGAGGAGTTTTTTGCAGAATGCATTAAAAGGCAGGAGAGGATTTACCAAACAGTACGGGACAATATTTCTAATGTCCAACATAAAACAAAAAAGAGAAAATTAGAAAAGGGATTATCTATTGCCATCCAAGTTGGAGACAGGGTACTGAGGCAGAATGTACGGAGCATGCAAAAAAAGAAAGGGAGGCAAACTTGACCCAGACTACATTGGTCCATTCACAGTAATAAATGTGGAGGGAAAATCCGTTGACTTAAAGGATGACAAAGGACACTACTTTCGCAAAATTAACAAAGACCATTTAGTCCATTTCATTTAATGTCCCCAAATCCCATGCTGCACCCACCCAGCCCCAGACAAACTGTTCACTCTGTATGTATGCTTCCGTCAACATACATATATCTTCATATAAATAACTGTAAAGTTGCAATGAAAGGTAACTGAGCACCTTACTCTCTTACTCATATACAGTGTTAGAAGAAATATGGGCCAAGAAAAAAGGCGGCATACTATGCAGTAAAATCGGCCCATATAAAGTGTTTACATGGGCCTCAGACCTGGAGAAATGCTTAAAAAGTGAGGTACAACCTATCAGTATTTATAAATCTGCACACAGTGTGTGTAATTGTTCTTTTAAAATATTTTGGTTTAATCATGGGATACAATTGTGTAAATCTATTTGTTTTGTTTTAGGTTATCAATGCATACTTGACCTTGCTTACTAAAAACTACACAGGCAAGGGCTATGTACTTGATTCCTGCAGGCATCAAACCTCTGGAATGGCAGTTGCAGTTCAATGAAAAGGGTAAAGACAAAAATCCTGATTTCTTTAAATGGATCTTTCATGTTGTAGGAGAACTAGTAAACTGACCTTGTTACAATATTTCATGCATCTCCACTGTAGCTGGATCCAGGGAAATATGATGTTGTGATTGGTTCAATTAACAAGAACAACCACTGGACACTCAGGGTCTGTTTCTTTCCAGTCTCATCCTTCTGTGAACTAAAGTGATAGAAATTCAGAGCAAGGTTAAATAATTTTTATTTTACAGGTGATATATCCTAAAGAACGGAGGATTCTATACCTAAATTCTCTTGGTGAAGACCATAAAAAATTAGCTCAATGTGAAAAGGTTGTAAGGTCAGAACAAACATATGCCCTTAATGTCCTCATTTATTAATTGCTTGTCTGATTTTTATTAAAATTTGAAATATTTCTGTTTTTACAGTATTATACTGTATTTACAGTATTGAGGGTTTAATTAATTATTTTTGTAGTTTGCAGGAGCAATCTTAACAGGTGGCAGTTTGGAGTTGCAAACAGCTGCAAATATCGATATGTTTTGCAAAGAAATGGGCCTGTGTCTGCTACAAAAAAAAGTGTTTTTTTTCATCTGCAGATAATTACTCTCTGTCTGCACTTCCACCTTACCTCAGGATGCCCATATAATCCCCAGCTCACAGAGACAGTGCCCATCCCAAGGTTCTGCAGGTGCTGTTCTGGATGTACTCCACATGTTTCTTTCTTTCCTGGTTTTGCTTTTTTCCTCATGCTTTAAAACATGCAACATTGTAAAGCACCATATAATTAAATGAGAATAGAACGGAATTTCTTGTTATGACTATGCATTCTGATAATGCCTAATTGCTACTGATGTATTAATGTATGAATAAAATAGGAAAAGTAAACTCTTTGTGTGTGTGTGTGTGTGTGTGTGTGTACCAGATGCACAACATTTATGGGCAATGCATTTAAAATTACCTTTCTTTTCTTTTTCTTTTTAGACCCTCTTTTCTTTTTGCCTTTTTTTTTTTAGCTCTCGTAAACAACCTCTCTCTGCTAATTATTTAATTTTTGAATTATTACAAAGCTCTTGACAAAAAAAAAGTGCTTGGTGTTTAGTATCATCCACGTAAGCTACACAGCAAAAACATTTTCATATGGCCACCATATAGCGTTCTGATAAAAGCACATGCAAAACAAAAAGCATTTTAGCCTATTATGTGAATAACATAAACAGCTGTATCTAAACGGGGCGTATGAACATTCGGCTTTATTACCTTATCGAAATAATTCATCAAACAAGAGCTGAAGAACAGACAACACACTCCATTCCATTCGCTTGTTCGTAGTTCAAACGGCCACGCCCACCGAGGAACGAACCTATGAATATTCGTACTAAGCCCGCCCATTTGGAACCGTTTTTCACGGGAACTGAATATTACACAACACCGGAAGTCTTTAAAACACTTTCGATTTGTGATCTCTTTTCCGTGAAACACACGGTCCGTGTTCTTTTTGATCATTTGTTTTTCAATTTGAAATGAAATGAGCAGAAACGAGAAAACGGTTCCTTTATTCTTTTTTTCGTTTATTCAGAAAAAAAGATAAAACGAGATTTGGCTCGAATTTTGTTTTTTGTTTCACTGGTAGGAAACGGATAAACGACTTCAAAATGTGGGCGGCCACGAGACGCCCCTTTCCGCCGATTGGACAAGCAAATCTGGACCAGTGACGTTCCTCTGTTCCGTTTAACAATATATATACAGTATATATATATACAGTATATATATATATATATATATATATATATACACACACACACACATGTATATATATGCCATTGTATGCTGTATTTTACTGGATCACCAACTAAGTACAGTTTGTAATCTACAGTAAAAAATAAATAAATAAATAAAAACAAAAATGTTCTTGACTTGACTCGAGTCAACCAAATATAATGGAAAAAGCCAATAACGTTATTATTTGCTCAACATGTAACCTGTAACACTGTATTAGCGATATTTTAATCATTATTTTGATAAGGTTTAATCTTTACATCTCCCCCCATTGTTTGATCGAAACTTATTAATCGTTATTAACTAAACGAATAAGACTACACGTAACACACATAGCCTAAATGAAAGTATGAGGCGTCACGTAGGATTTAAATCAAACTTCGCTTATCAATACATATATAAAACACGTCCATATACACCTAGAAATTATTTGCATATACATGTATACTGTTGGATGTTCAATATATATGTATGAAATACACGTGAACACTAATATGGAATCCATACCAATACATCTTTTATTAGTAATGAATACATATACATTTGTGAATAACTTGTATATACATATAAACTTAACGCATGGATACGCTAATAGACACTCGCTTATACGTATAAACTTGATCCATGCATATACACCTACAACAACACGCACATATACATATAAACTTGATCCATGCATATACACCTAAAAACACTCACACATACATATAAACTCGTTGCGCGCATATACACCCATAAAACACTCACGCAAACATACAAAATAAATTTCAGGTAAGACGCATGCTTGAGTTGTGTATATACATATATGCAAGTGATTTCATATGTGGATGTGCGTGAACTTTTCAGTGAAAACGGAAGGCATTTCAGTGTAAAAGGAAGCAGCGGCACTTCCAGCGGAATCTCCAGATGCCGGGGCATTTTAAAACGCTTAACGTGACTTAATGCATTAAAATAGTGTTTTAAAAAGACATTTAATATAGCATAAGATGTACCAGTGGCGAATTTCCACTGGGCACTTTTCAAAATCCCGTTCAGCACCGCCGAGAGTTCCCGCGATCCTTCAAACAAAACCGAAAGTAAAACGCGCACGCGCCTTCAAAAGCAATTTTAATACCCCGCGTTTAGAGCGCGACTCCCCAATGTGCGCAAATTAGGCTACATAACATATTTACATATTACACAGCGAGTTTATATGTATATGTGCGTGTTGTTGTAGGTGTATCTGCATGGATCAAGTTTATATGTATAAGCGAGTGTCTATTAGCGTATCCATGCGTTAAGTTTATATGTATATACAAGTTATTCACAAGTGTATATGTATTCATTACTAATAAAAGATGTATTGGTATGGATTTCATATTAGTGTGCACGTGTATTTCATATATTTTGATCATCCAACAGTATACATGTATATGCAAGTAATCTCTAGCAGTGGCGTTGCGAGGGGGGGCTTTGGGGGCTTAAGCCCCTGATGTATTGTCAAAAGCCACTGATCTTTTGGAATATGTTGCACTTAAAATAAAATAGGTTGTATAACATTTATTTTGTTATCCAAGTACTTAAAATTCGCCTGTCCATAATGAAAAGCAGTCTGGTTGTGATAGATTACCGCTTACATCACGCGCATTCCACTTAACGCAGCTTTTGGGTCGGGTATTTAAAGGGATAGTTCGCCTATTTAAGACATGAAGTTGTATGCAATCCTTACCAGCACTATAGTGTATACACGCTGACCCACTCTGTGATCACCTCCCTGGTCAGAGTTCTGGCCGCTGGAAGTTTTTCAAGAAAGTAGTCCCGGTTAGTTTCCGGGGCCTCAAAACTGTGTGTTTTTATGTGAAAAAAGTATATGCGTTTCAAAGCTTGATTAATTTACATCACAAAAAACACTCCAGACAAAATTCATACCTCAGTTTTAATCGGCACTATGTTCTTTCCATTACCGTCAATCCGCGCTGCTGTCAACGTCAACAGTGCGCACGTTCCGATCAGCTGTTCCATAGTGTTTACACACTCGAATGACAACGACGTAAAAAGTAGAAAATTAACAATGGTGCGAACTTGTAAATTCCCAGGTTGTGACCACAAGAATGTGCCGGGATCACCGTTCAGATTCCATCGTTTTTCTGTTTCGGATATGGCTATGAGACAGCTTTGGCTGGTTGCCATCGGCTATTCTGCGGGAGCTAAAATATCCAGCATCAAGGATTTTCGTGTGTGCAGTGCTCACTTCAGCGAAGACGATTACATCCCCAACCAAGGAGGAAAAAGCAAAAAACGGATTTTAAAGAGTTCTGCTGTACCAGTACCATGGGTAAGCTCTATTTACTAACTTTATGTCGCATACAACAGGTTTATTTTGAAGCTAACGTCAGTTTTTAGGCTACACTGAGAATATGCTAACCGGGGCAATGATAGCATCGAAAACAATCGACTGTCTATGTGGTGAGAAAATCGGCAAATGTCTTTACTGATGAATTAAGTTGAATCTATATAACACAACAAAATATGATGCTTCGCTATTGCTGTTATTGTCTGTAACTATGCGGAACCTGTGTCGGTATCATCGTGTTTATAAGTGAAAATCTTTAAAATCCGTTTTTTGCTTTTTCCTCCTTGGTTGGGGATGTAATCGTCTTCGCTGAAGTGAGCACTGCACACACGAAATTCCTTGATGCTGGATATTTTATCTCCCGCAGAATAGCCGATGGCAACCAGCCAAAGCTGTCTCATAGCTATATCCGAAACAGGAAAACGATGGAATCTGAACGGTGATCCCGGCACATTCTTGTGGTCACATCCTGGGAATTTACAAGTTCGCACCATTGTTAATTTTCTACTTTTTACGTCGTTGTCATTCGAGTGTGTAAACACTATGGAACAGCTGATCGGAACGTGCGCACTGTTGACGTTGACAGCAGCGCGGATTGACGGTAATGGAAAGAACATAGTGCCGATTAAAACTGAGGTATGAATTTTGTCTGGAGTGTTTTTTGTGATGCAAATTAATCAAGCTTTGAAACGCATATACTTTTTTCACGTAAAAACACACAGTTTTGAGGCCCCAGAAACTAACCGGGACTACTTTCTTGAAAAACTTCCAGCGGCCAGAACTCTGACCAGGGAGGTGATCACAGAGTGGGTCAGTGTGTATACACTATAGTGCTGGTAAGGATTGCATACAACTTCATGTCTTAAATAGGCGAACTATCCCTTTAAATAGTCAGCTGTTCAGCAGTACCTGTTTCTACCGGCAGGTGAGACTGTTGTCAGACGGCAAGTGTTAAAAAAAAATCCCGCCACTGCACTGTCGTCATTCATTCATTATTTTGAGGAGCAGATGAGGTAATAATACAACTGTTCCGCGAAACTGAATAGTTGATGAAGCTTAATATTTGTTTTCACAGTCTAAAATATGTGTAGTTTTGGTGAAATAAAATAACTGTAATCAATAAATTGTGCGTCATATTAATGTAAATAACGTGCATTATTCAGAAAAACGTAATTGTACTAGCTTGCTAGATATGATATAGATATCTAGACATATTTATCTAGATATGATATAGTCAGTCACATCTGTTACTGTAATAGTTAAATCAGAAATGGTTGGCTTAGGCTATAGCTTGCTACACCTCATTAGCGTTGTCAAAAATTTAGATTTTTCGATAGGCCTATTAGGGCTGGCCAATAAATCGATTTTATCGATTAACTCAAATGTGTAGTTTACATCGATTTGTTTGAATGAAAATCGGTTTTCTCTTTAATATCCGCCGACGCTCCCCTCTGGGCTCCAGCAGTTCTGAATGGGCTCAGCCCTCCCCCCACACATTTACCATATTACAAATACACTAATATATATTTGTATTCAGAAAGGCAAGGAAAACAAATAACGCTTCATATTATTGATATTGATATAATACATCAGTTAAATAAACAAGAAGTTATTATTAAAGGGGTCATCGGATGCCCATTTTCCACAAGTTGATATGATTCTTTAGGGTCTTAATGAAAAGTTTCTAATATACTTTGATTAAAAATTCTCTAAAAAAAACACCCTTTTTACCTTGTCAAAATGAGCTCATCATCTCATTCTAAGGGGTTGTTCCTTTAAATGCAAATGAGCTCTGCTCGCCCCGCCCCTCCCTTTTTTCTGTGGAAAGATGCTATTGTTTACATTAGCCGCTAAACTACCACGTTATAAGGAAAGGCGATTGCAAAGATCCATAAAAAAAACCCTTATACTCACTTCTGCTGTAAGTGAAGCTGGATCATGAATGATTTGCGCGAACATAGACGAATATATGTAGATCGGGAGGCGCATTCCCTTCACAAACAAACGTAATCTACTGCATCTTCAGCGGCTCAGATGTCGGGAGTAAATGACGACCACTATGTTCATTATTACATCCAGCAACACAACACCTCAATCGCTCAATCTGAGATATTCTTGTCTAACTTACATCCCTGCTCCAGCATCAAAACAAAGAGGGCGGACTGTTACAGCTGATCTGAGGTAAGACGCTCATGTCAATCAACTATCGTGGGAGCGGCCTCTGTGGGTGTGACGGCACACCGACAGGCATCTGAGAACGGCTCGATTTGAAAAAGGGGATATTATTTTTACAAATTAATTAAAAACCACTGCATGGATTTTTATCATTATAGGGTAGATTTGTACATGCACTGCCAACACACATTAATGTTCAAACAGCATGAAAAAGTGAACTTAGTACCAGATGACCTCTATATTCTTACATTGTCTGGATCATAACACTATTGCTTGATTTTTCGCAATTCACATCAAAAGTAGTCTGGAAACAAGTCACAACTTGGCTGGTTTTTTTTGGGACTTTAGGGCTAAGCCCCTTTATCTCTTTCCTCTGACCCTAGCAACGCCCCTGGTCAGGCGGTCACGAAATTCGCAGCAAGCAGGATTATACGGTAAGTTAATATGATTATATGATTATTTACCTTTATTTTTTAACAAGTTGTGGTTTAAAGCACAGTGATTTCACTGTTTAATGAAATATTTGATATGTCGTTGTGCGGGGTTCGCGTTTATTCTGTGAATGATTAATGAACGTTAAGTAGCAGCCTATAGTGAGGTACTTTTTTGCCTCAACAATGGCTTTATCGTTAAATAAAAGTTGTGTGTGTGCACGTGCAAAGTTTTATTTATATACAGTAACGTTACACATGTCCATTTTTAACATGAAGCCAGGCATAAGTTAGAAATACGGGGTAAGTTCAGTTACTGTCTGCATACTGTATGACTTTGTAATGTTTTGTCAGAATTATGTCATTTCGTACTAAAATTGATCTTTTAAGGGCGTATTTTTTCAAGTCAATGTCTGTGACGTGCCGAATCCAACGATAGATCCGTCATTTTTATGTTGTGCATTTTCGCGCTCTTAACTCTCGTGGTGTATAAGCAGTGGTGTAGTGCAGTGTATACGCAGGTACACGGCTTATGTCCACTTCTTTATCAGTTGGCTTTGCGTGTACCCACTTCTAAATCCCCTCTGTTGCGCATAGAGTAGTGTCCTGCATTAGCCAAAATCGTGACAGTCCACATAAATAGCTAATTTAATTGCATGTGCGTATATGCAAATATTCCTTAAAAACACCCGGTAACGACAGTGATGCGGTCAGAACAGTGGCAGGGGCTTCCTTTTAAATATATTTGATGATTGCGCCTAAAAATGCGCCCGCGCCCGCTCCGTCCACTCCTCCAACCAGATGCTGCCTGTTCACACGCGAGGGCATGTCAGGGGAGGGTCTGAGTCTGACACAGAGAACCCGACCGATTTAATCAGAGACTGCGAAGAATCACGTGATCACTGATCTGTGTTTAAAGATTGTGCTGCATGTAAACGCATTAACCTGCTTTCTATATAAAATAAGTCATTGTAAAAACAGTTTTGTGAAATTCTAATTTTCTAAATCTGAAATTTCATTCTAGATATGTGAGATTCTTGATGGTGCAGATGGACAGTTGAAGAGAAGGCAGCTTGATACCCTGGTTAAAACCTTTGAAAGTAAGTTATATCATTCAGTAACATTCAATAACCATGATTTTTTTAGAATTTGATCTTTTCATTAAAATAACCATAGTTACTGGTATTATACATAGTTACTTATTTAACCACATTTGTGTGTGTGTTTGTTTGTTTTTGTTTTTGTTTTTTTTCAAATCAGATTTCACAAGACTTCAGGAAGCTACATCCAGAGACAGACTTTCCGTAGACTGGGCTACATTTGCAAGATGGAAAGGTGCATTAAGAGCTGGGTGACATGACTTCAGGTAAAGTATTTCCTATAATATGTCAATCTATAGAAAATTTTCATATGAAAGTGTTTCAATGTGTTGTTTTGATTATGAGATAAGTTTCACAGTTTGCACTGTATTATTCTTTTGGTCTAGATGTTAAAGGGGAGAGTGCTTTCAAAGTCCTGCCCATTCTGGAGGACGGGTCCACAGAACCACAACCACAGAATTCTGGAAGCCATTCACTGACATACAAACCTGTAAGTTATGTTTTACTTTTTCTATATATATATATATATATATATATATATATATATATATATAATATAATTAATTTTTGGAAATGCAAACTGATATTTCCCATTGACACACTACAGCAAAAAATAGAAATCACTGACTTAAAACAATTGTTTAGCTGGTGAAAATACTAGTGTTCCAATCATTTTGGCCACCACTGTATGAGGTGTTCAGATGTAAAAGAATGTGCAGTTTGAAATGTTCTTCTAAAATGAGAATTGTTTCAGGCCTAAGTGTCTTCAAGACTAAGTGTTGTATATTTAACAGGTGGGGACCAGCATGGTGGATTTGTGCCTTGGGGACGAGACAATGACATCCCAGACCTTCGCCTTTGTTACGGGCTGTGCCACTGAAGCGGACTCGTTGCCTGGGAATTTCTCCA
>VONZ01004281.1:0-11340 GCA_012976165.1 Labeo catla | reverse complement strand
TGAGGTAGTGAAGGTAATTAAAGAATCACTTTATGTTGATGACTTCATCTCCAGTGCAAGTGATGTTGAGAAAGATTTCTCCATAACTGCTAATGCCAAACAGATCATGTCTACAGCTAGCATGGACCTCTGCAAATGGACAACAAACAGTCCAGAGTTGAAGGAGAAATGGAAAACAATGAAAACTGAACTTGCACCAGAGACAGAGACACCAGGAGCCATATTGAAGGTGTTAGGATTGGTGTGGAGGACTGAAATGGATGATTTTGTCTTTGACCTTACTGCATTGCTGGACGCTGTAGCAAAAAGAGAGAACACCAAAAGGCGTGTTCTGAAACTCTCTGCTCGCATATACTGGCGTAGACTTTGCAGGTCCGCTCTATTTGAAGAATGATTGAGTGCTATGCAAGGCTTATTATCACTCTGTTCAAATGTGCAGTCACCAGAGCAGTGCAATAAGAGCTTGTTTCAAGTCAGTCAACAGAATGTTTCCTGTTAGCACTCAAGCAATTTATTTCCAAAAGAGGACTGTGCAAGGTCATTTATTCAGACAATGCCAAAGCTTTCAAAAGAGCAAACCAAGACCTCAAAGACCCACAACTGCTGGAATATTTCTCAGGAAAGGGCATCGTCTGGTGCTTCATCCTAGAGTGAGCGGCCTGGTGGGGCGGATTTTGGGAGAGTCTAGTGAGGTCTGTAAAGACGTGCCTGGGAAAGGTGCTAGGAAAAGCATCACTCACTTTTGAAGAAATGTCTACACTCCTCACGGAAGTAGAAGCCACACTGAATTCCAGACCCCTTACCTTTGTCCACAACGAGGTTGACGAGCCGCAGCCACTGACACCTGCACACTTCCTTGTCGGTGAACAACTAACTGCACTTCCACCAAAACCATTCCCTGCAGACCACGATCATCACACTGTGAGTAAGGAGGAGATGACAAGAAGGTGGAGATACAGACCAGACTCATGACCAACCTGTGGAATCGCTGATGGAAAGACTATGCTAGACCTGAAATCTGCACATTCCTCCAGCCCCCAGAAACCCACAGAGCTCAAAACAGATGACATTTTTCTCATCGGAGATGCCAACATGCCCAGACAAACCTGGAAATTAGGAAAAATTGAAGAGCTGTTTCCAGGTCGAGATGGGAAAGCCAGATCCTGTGCTGTCTGCACGTCCACAGGGACTGTGTTAAGAAGACCAGTTCAGTTGCTTTATGCATTAGAGATTTAAGTTGATGAACAGTTCATTGGGGGGAGGATGGTGTGACTTAAATTAGAGGATTAGTAGTCATAAATGCTTAATATCAGTTTCATTCGTTGATTTCAGTAATAAGAAATAATTTATATACAAGAAAGAGTTATAAGAATAAGAAACAGTTTATATAGTCATTTATTGGGCAGTTCCTCTTTAAGAATAGTTGCCCATAATGCTTCAGAATCGAGAGTGCGCACAAGAATGAAGCAGAAGTGAACGATAGAGTATGTGTGTGTGCAGTTAAGAAAAGTCATCCTTGTATAAATCCTCCTCGAAATTTCAGTAAAGCAGTTCTTTTGTTTTAATTCAAGTCGTCACGAGTCATTATTGCTTGCTACGTGAAGAAGACACGACTATTAATATCCTAATGGTGTAATAAATGCTAATAAAGTCTTGTTTTAGTGTGTGTTTTGTCTTTTTTATAGACTTTCAGACTGTAGTATCACTGAAGAAGGTTATAAAGCTCTGGCTTCAGCTCTGAGATCAAACCCTTCACACCTGATAGAGCTGGATCTTACAGGAAATGATCCTGGACAATCAGGAGTGAAGGAGCTCAGTGGTTTACTACAGGATCCAAACTGTCAACTCAAGATACTGAGGTGAGATGTGAGGAAATAATGTAAAATAAATATGTAGGTGAACTTTTTCTTTTTTAACTTATATAATATGTTAAACAACCTGTTGCTGCATCAAACTTAAAGAAAAAAAAACAACTTTTTTAAGCTTTTAAATAATATTTTATATGTTGTCCATTGTATAAAAGGTGAGAACTGAATTGATTCCGGTTTTATCTTCTCTTCTGCAGGTTTTTGGGTCCTGCTGCAGATGAAGCCTGTCAGTATGTGACTGGAATTGTGGGTAAAAACCCGTTACTCCTGAGAGAGCTGAATCTGAGTGGACATGAACTAGGAGACACACGAGTGATACAGATCGCTGCTCTACTGCAGGATAAACACTGTCAACTCAACACACTGATGTGAGTGTTTGACATGTATTAATACTAACATTACTGAGTGGGAATAAACTAGGAATTTAGGAAACGTAAATTGGTTAGACAGGGCTGATCTAAATCTGATATTGTGTTACTGTTCTGTGTTAGTTAAGCCACACAAGCACTAAAAGCACAATGTTTTTGTGCACAATATTCCAAGTCTTCTGAAGGTATTCGATAGCTTAATGTGAGGTACAGATGAATATTTAAGTCCTTACAATAAAGTTCATGTAAAAACTTTTCTCTGCTGCATCTGTCAGCTATGCAACTTACACTTTTTAAACATTAGTTGCTGAAATGACGATCTGTTGTGTAAGATCACGTGATGTGCTCCCTCTGTCATGATAATCTTAATAATATCTTGTAGTGTGTGATGCGCCACAATTTTCAAATCTTGTAGTTTGTGCATGTTTACAATTTCAGGGAAGATCATCTGCAAAGATTCTCCTTATGTGTGTGCTGCAACCAGATTTCATAATAACATTTTACACAACCATTGAGAATTTTTAACCAAAGTATATTATAGACTTTTCATTAAGACCCTAAAGAATTATATTAACTTGTGGAAAATGGGCATCTGATGACCCCTTTAAAAGAAAAGTCTCAATAAACTGTTGCACAGATATAATACACCACACATCACTATCTTTTCCCTTTGTGATTTGAACTTTTTAATGTAAAGTGTTGTGTGCTGTGACTCCGTGTTGTTTCTTCAAGCACATCAGTTTTCGCACCAGGTGCAAATACTGTAAACATTTTGTGCTGCACTGTTTGTTTTATCTATCATATTGTCACGGCTGTGCCTTGTGGAATTATCTCCTTGACGCACAGGAGATAATTCCACAAGGACATTTAATAAGTAAATACTTCAAATACTCTGGAGAAACGTAGAATCACAGGATTCACACAACCACAGACACTTAAAGACCAGACAGGGAACTAAACACAAGGTGGAACTTAAATACACAAACTGATCAGTACATACACAGGTGATGACAATGAAACAATCAGGGTGAAACAAGGAGGGCGTGACTCGGGTAACGAGAGGGCTGAGTCCAGGGAGCACATGGTGAATGGCAACATACACAAACACACGATGACAAAATAGATACGTGACATTACCTCCCCCCTCCGGCCAGGCACGACCTCGCACCGAAAAGTACCATCAAAAAAAGAAAAAGAAAGAGCGCAGAAAACATAGTCCTTAATAATAATAATAAAGTCCAGAGAGTAGCCAGAGGAGAGTCTTTGGGAGGACGAAGACAAGGTGGACGACAGAATGACCAGGGAGGAGCAGGCGGAGGACGAAGACATGGGGAAGAGCAGGAGAACAGTGGCAGGACCCAGAGCATCATGATGGAGACCCATGGTGGCGTTAAGGGAGGAAGGAGCCACGGAAATGCAGGTGATGGAGTGGCACTGACCGACCGAGGTGACACCGATGGTGGAGGGTCGACTAACGGAGACCGAGAGCCGCAGAGAACGGTTGGAGCCGAGGCCCCGGAGGGCCGAAGCGACACAGGTGGCTCAGGTGACCGATGCGGAGGTGTGGATCCAGAAGACCGAGACGGAGACGGAGCAACTGAGAACGGCTCAATGAGGCGTAGCCGGAAAAGCGGAGTACGGAGGCGTAGGCGGGATGACGACTGACCAAGGCGGAGCCGGAGGGACGAAGGAACCCGGTGACGGTGATGGGCTGACGGGCCACGGCGGAGATGAGGGCGCCAAGTATATTATAGCTGTAGGGTCGAAGGGCCGAGGCGGAAACTCGGGATCGCAGGCTCGTGCCGCAGTGTGGAGACCCTCACTCCATGATGACGTTGACGACAGAGGAAATCATCCGGAAAACTGGTCTCGGAGGCAACCTCCAGGAACGCCTCCATATACTCCTCGAGGGGGTCATTCCCCTGCTCCAGTTTGAACAGGATTATTTCAGGAATGAACATGACAGGAAAACTCAGGAACAAACAAAAAACTGGAATAACCGGAAATTCAAAACGAAGAAAAAACACACCACTACAACTTTTAGGTCTGGTCTTTTCTGTCACGGATGTGCCGTCAGGAACGAAGGAGAAACGAGCACTCGACGCACAGGAGATAATTCCACAAGGACATTTAGTAAGTAAATACTTCAAATACTCTGGAGAAACGTAGAATTACAGGATACACACAACCACAGACACTTAAAGACCAGACAGGGAACTAAACACAAGGTGGAACTTAAATACACAAACTAATCAGTACATACACAGGTGATGACAATGAAACAATCAGGGCGAAACAAGGAGGGCGTGACTCGGGTAACGAGAGGGCTGAGTCCAGGGAGCACATGGTGAATCACAACATACACAAACACACGATGACAAAAAGGATACGTGACCCATATGTTGATGCCTTATTTAAAAAAAAGTGTTTTATAGTATATATTTATGTAGAAATATATTGTTTTTCATAGATGCATTTTATAACCACAATGCAAATAGCAATGTGTAACATTTTACCAGATTTTGTGCTGCAGGTTTATTTGTTCCCAATAATGTTTTTTTTTTTTTTATATATATATATATATATATATATATATCCCAAAAAATGTTTATGTCACGGATTGTTTAGATTTATAAAATTATTAATATTGAGCACTGATTTTTCAAGAATAACCTTTTGCGTTTTGACAACTATTCACAACTGCTTGTAATTTAAAGTTGTAGTGTAAAAAATGCAAAATGTAAAATGTCTAATTTTGGAGCAGCATATACTGTAAATTGTACAAATTGAATAAGACATTTTAAGAATCAGTGATCAGTGTAACAATGTTCGTAGTACGGGAAGAAGGAGGCGGGAACCGGCAAACACGCAATCACTTTAATAATAAAACAAACAAACACAAAAGTAAAGCGGCAGCCCCTCACGGACAACTGCCACACACACAAAGCAAAATAAAGTCCTAGCCTGGTCCTCTCTCGTCTTCCACTGTCGTTGCTCCTCCTTTTATGTTCATGTCAGTTCACAGTGTATTAACTAATTAACAGAAAACCTTTGAATTTAAAACTGTATTAGTAAACGTTGAAACTTACATTAAGGTTATTAAATGCTGTACTAGTTGTTCATCATCAGTTCATGTTAACTAATGTAGTTAATGTTATCAAGTGAAACCTCGTAACTTGGATAAATAGCTCACATCTTAATGTCCTGCAGAGTTTAGCTCCAACTTGCCTCAACACACCTGCCTGGAAGTTTCAAGTAAACCTACAGTATTAAGACCTTGGTGTTTTTGATTACGGTTGGAGCAAAACTCTGTAGTACACCGGCCCTCCAGGACTGAGTGTGCTGACCCCTGTCTTAATGGGTAATTTAGCTGATTTTTAACCTTTGCATACATTTGTAACTTTTGTGTAGTTTGTAGTATATTTAAATGAACTATGTGTAGTCTTTCTTCATGTTACCTGCACACAGATATCACTGTTTATTTATCAGCAAACATCTGCTGGAAGATGAAAAACACATTAGTAAGTTGAACATCATAGATCTGATTCATTGTCTTTTCTCTTTCTGTTTTCAGTCTGTGTGGATGCAGTATTACAGAGAAACAGTGTCTCATCCTGACTTCAGCTCTGAAATCAAACCCATCACACCTGAGAGAACTGAACCTGAGTGAGAATCAAATAAAAAACACAGGAGTGAATCACTTATGTGACATACTGAAGGATTCACACTGTAAACTGGAGAGACTGAGGTCAGTAACATTCACATACAAGAATCAAAATGATTAAAATCACTTCAACAGTTTAAACCAAAACACTTTATAGTATCTAACGATGTCTACAGAAGCTTCTTAAACGAGCTCATCCAGTAAGTAAAACTGTTAGAGTGTGGAATAAAGAGTCTTCAACATGTTTTACACTAAACAATACTTTTGGATTGAACTATTTTTAGACTTTACCAGAAAAAAAGCACTTTTATACGAGAAGTCCCTGACTTTTTGTGACAGGTGGGATTCGGCTTACGCCACTTCTCATTCATTCCTATGGTATCCGTAAACGAAGATTGTTGCACAATTCTGACTGAAATTCAGTGACGTCAGTGCTGTAATGTGATTGGTCAACAGAAACTTGACTTGACTTGAACAGACTTGGCATGAACAGACTTGGCTTGGCATGAAAACAGGCATAAACAAGAACAGAAACTCACAGCATGATATACTTCAATACACGACAAGGAAACAATGGGAACATGAGGGCTACTTATACCAAACATGACACAAACCAACCAATGAGAACATAGACACTTAACTAGAACAACCAATCAGAACATGACACATTGAACTAAGGAACCAATGGCAGGAATACAAGACATGAAAGCAAGAACATGAACAAAACCCAAACCCCACATTACAGTTACATGTGTCACTTTACTTAAAGCATACAAAGACATATAATAATAATAATAATTGGCCCCTTAAATCTGGAATCATGTCACACCAAACAATTTTGGGTGCAATATGCAATATGTCCTGACAACTATAAAAAAAAAAAGAAAGAAAGAAAGAAAGAAAAACATGCTAAATTCAAATCCATGTTTGCTAAAACTGTTTCTGAGCCAGAGACATACGTGTTTTTACAGGACTGCATATATAACCAATCACACACGATTCTGTTGAGGTTATGAATGAAATGGCCAATCAGAGGTGTTCAGATGAGTCGTCACTGAAAGTGTTATAGGCTAATTAGTAACTTATAATGTTTTATTAAATTCACATTACATATAAAGTCAGTCGTATTAAACATATTTTATGGCATGACACCTATATCTGGTACTTAAGTAAAAAAGACTTAAGACCTGGTACTTAAGTAAAAAGGTTTTTATCCATAGTTAATAGATTTCACTATTCGGCTACTTTGCTGATCGCTCATTATACAGGTGCTGGTCATATAATTAGAATATCTTCAAAAAGTTGATTTATTTCACTAATTCCATTTAAGAAGTGAAACTTGTATAATGTATACATTCATTCCACACAGACTGATATATTTCAAGTGTTTATTTCTTTTCATTTTGATGATTATAACTGACAACTAATGAAAACCCCAAATTCAGTATCTCAGAAAATTAGAATATTACTTAAGACCAATACAAAGAAAGGATTTTGGCCAACTGAAAAGTATGAACATGAAAAGTATGAGCATGTACAGCACTCAATACTTAGTTGGGGCTCCTTTTGCCTGAATTACTGCAGCAATGCAGCGTGGCATGGAGTCGATCAGTCTGTGGCACTGCTCAGTCTGTGGCACCAATACTGACTGTGGAAACTTTACACTGGACCTCAAGCAACATGGATTCTGTGCCTCTCCTCTCTTCCTCCAGACTCTGGGACCCTGATTTCCAAAGGAAATGCAAAATTTACTTTCATCAGAGAACATAACTTTGGACCACTCAGCAGCAGTCCAGTCCTTTTTGTCTTTAGCCCAGGCGAGATGCTTCTGACGCTGTCTGTTGTTCAAGAGTGGCTTGACACAAGGAATGCGACAGCTGAAACCCATGTCTTGCATAGGTCTGTGTGTAGTGGTTCTTGAAGCACTGACTCCAGCTGCAGTCCACTCTTTGTGAACCTCCCCCACATTTTTGAATGGGTTATGTTTCACAATTCTCTCCAGGGTGCGGTTATCCCTTTTGCTTGTGCACTTTTTTTCTACCACATCTTTTCCTTCCCTTCGCCTCTCTATTAATGTGCTTGGACACAGAGCTCTGTGAACAGCCAGGATCTTTTGCAATGACCTTTTGTGTCTTGCCCTCCTTGTGCAAGGTATCAATGGTCGTCTTTTGGACAACTGTCAAATCAGCAGTCTTCCCCATGATTGTGTAGCCTACAGAACTAGACTGAGAGACCATTTAAAGGCCTTTGCAGGTGTTTCCCTTTCTTACCTTTTCATAATCTGAAGAACCTTCTTTCGCCACAAAGAACCTCTTGTGAAACAGTCAAGTCACATTTATTTCTATAATGCTTTTAACAATACAGATTATGTCAAAGCAGCTTTACAGTATTAAATAGGAAAATAGTGTCAATAATGCAAAAGAACAACAGAAAACACTCAATTTCCAGTTAAAGTTCATCATTGAATCCAGTGTTGTCATCATCCAGCTCAGCTCAGTTCAAATAGTATCTGTGCAATCAAGTCAACGATATCGCTGGAAATTAAGTGTCCCCAACTAAGCAAACCAGAAAGATTCTTCAGATGTTAAAGGTTCTTTATGGAACTGTTTAGACAAAAAAAGGTTCTTCTATGGCATTGTGAACCTCGTAAACCTTGTAACTCCATTGGCTCCTCAAAGTGTCAGTCAAACTTCATTATTCCTCCCACATATAAATGTATCTGTATACAATGAAGCCATAAACCAGCTTTGACACAGTGTTCATTATTAATTAAAACAGTTTTTTTCTGAAAAAGTAGCAGTTTAGGTCATAGGAGGTTTATGTCACAGTATGAGGTAAATCCAGCCCTGTACATGATACTGAGAGCATTGACTTGAAATGAAGTTGGTTCTATATAAAAATTACATTTTAAAAACAGCTTGGATGTAGTACTATTTTTGCCATGTTACTGTAGCTTAGCTTGCTACATTTCCCAGGAGGATCTTCAGTGTAGTGAAGCTTCATTTAATGAAGAGTAACTGTTAGCTTAGCTCACTACATTTTCCAAATAGCTTGACCAACACTGTTAAAAAGTGCACAGTTCATCTGTGGAGTAACCTTCCTATCACTTCAGGATATTTACAGCACTAGGGTCATCATGAGGACCCACAACATGGAGTATGAAATCAAGGACAGAAATTGCATTTCTAATAACTTTGTATAATTTATTAATTATGTTTAGAAGTCTTTTGATGGGTTGTATCAAGGAGCTGTGAAACCGGTTACACTCACTGAATGAATCACATTTGTACCAAACACTTACAAAGCAAAAACAAACATTCTCCTTCAATCCATGAACGTTTCTCACAGTTAATGTACACAATCTCACAGTCTGTCACACATGCTGTTGTGAATAATTAAGCAAAGCGTCTTCTGATTGGATAAGAACACACAGTCTCATGAATAATTATGAGACACAGGCACGTCATTGAAGTACTACAGTCCTTTACCACGTCACAAACTATGTATAACGTCACGCCAGCAGAGGAAGCCCTCACCCACTGACTGACTGTTGCTGCTCCCTCTGCTGCTTCATTTGTTACTTCCTGTTTGGTGGCCATAAAAGGAGGCCACTTTCAAACAGGAAGCTGCAAAGTATTGTTTTGCTCTTGCGAACCCTACCGAGCGGTTTTCCCTGTTTCCATTGCTCTGTTTTTGTCTTTTCATGGTTTTGTTTCATGATCATAGTTTTGTCTTTGTTTTTGCCACAGTTTTGCCTCATTCATTGCCATAGTTCTGTCTGGTTTCATTTCCTTGTTTATTTGTTACTTTTTGGACTGCTCTCTCTGGTTTTTGAACTTGTGCCTGTATTGTGGACTACAAGATTGTTTTGCCCTGGATATACCTGTTTGTTGGAGATTGACCTTGCCTGGATTGACTACGATCTGTTCAATAAAGCTTGCACGTGGATCTTACACGCTTCCCAGAGTCCTCATTACAGAATACTTCTCCTCCCAAAGATCCAGCGGCTTTCAACACAGATCACCATGGACCCAGCATCACGCCTCATTCAACTCCGACAAGGTAACCGGCCCATAGAGCAGTATGTTATGGACTTTTGTGAGCTCTGTCACTTGGTGGATTTTCAGGACAGTTTTCTCAAGGACATTTTCTTTTTTGGCTTGTGTAAAGAAATATCGAATAAAATGCCACGTTATCACCATCACTGGTCTTTGGAGAAATATATTGACTATGCTTTGCTGCTGGCTGGATAGTCATTTACTGTGGGGATTGCGGATAAGGAGCCCTGCAAACCTTCAGCACCCATTACACCAGAACATTTTCACACCCCAACCGTTATGTCCGGTATTGTCACTATCATGTCAGAGCCTTCTCACACCAAGTCTGCCAAGCCACAGCCTGCTCACGTCACGTCTGCCAAGCCACAGCCTGCTCACGCCACGCCTGCGTGAGCATTAAATTACAATGGGAGATTTGTAATTATGCATGGTGATATAATATTGTTGTCACAGTTCTGTCTGTTTGTATACTTGGTTTCTCCCATTGTCTCCCCCCATTGATCTGTCTACTTTGGTTTAGTCCTTGTTAACGTTATCTGGTTCACCTGTCTGTCATTATGAGTTACCCTTTATAAGTCTGTCCTTGAGTTCATTACACTGTCGGTCTTTATTGTTGATGTTTCAAGTTTCTACGTGTGTGGATATTCCTGCCTGTTCCTGCTTGTGCTACCTTGAAGATTATATTAAATATTGTTGCTTGTTATCTCGTCTCTCGTCTTGTTCCGTCCAGCACGCAGCTACTTCGTAACAATTGTCTATCCGTCAAATAGGAGGAAAGCCAGGCTAGCGCAGCTCCTGAGATGCCAATCTCTGAGAGGCGCATGAGTAGTAGCTTATGAGAGACCGTGTCAAAAGCTGAACTAAGATCAAGTAATAAGAGTATGGAAAGGTTGCCCGAATCACAAGAAAGGAGGAGATTGTTTATAACCCGTACTAGCGCAGTTTCGGTACTGTGTTGCGAACGAAAACCTGACTGAAATTTGTGAAAGTGTTTGTTGCGGGCTAGAAATGACTGCAACTGAGTGGCAACAACCTTTTCCATGACTTTTGAAACAAACGGTAGGTTGGAAATGGGGCGATAATTAGCATAACCACCTGGGTCCAGTGTTGGCTTTTTAAGAATAGGAGTGATAGCAGCAGTTTTGAGTGAAACTGGGACAGTAGCAGAGATAAGAGACATGTTTACAAGATGTGAAATAGAACCAGAAATGACAGAAGAACAGTGTTTCAAAAGGAACGTTGGTGCAGGGTCAGCATGGCATGTAGAAGAGTTGGATTTTTGTATTATTTCAATAATTAAGGTGGGGTTTGTCAAGGAGAAGCTATTGAGCGTTTGAATAGGCTGAGTTAGTTTAGTGGTCAGTTCTGCATCAAATGTCCCA
>VONZ01004280.1:0-11342 GCA_012976165.1 Labeo catla | reverse complement strand
TAATAAATATTAACTTCAGCTGCCAGTCAGCAATCGGAAGCAGTTTTGGTCAAATAGAAACATTTTCTGTTCATATAAAATAGCTTGAAAATAGTGTCAGGGCTTTAGTGTCAAATAAATACATTTCATATTTTTGTTCGTTTAGATCATACTTGTTTGCGATCTCGTGGATTTGGCGTCAGATACATTTTATATTAATAAATATTAACTTCAGATGCCAGTAAGCAATCGGAAGCAGTTTTGGTCAAATAAAAACATTTTCTATTAATGTAAAAAAAACTTGAAGAAAGTTGGAAAAATAAATTTAATAGTGTTGCATATTTCTATAGAGTTCCATCATATCTGTTTGCGATCTCGTGGATTTGGCGTCAGATACATTTTATATTAATAAATATTAACTTCAGATGCCAGTCAGCATTCGGAAGCAGTTTTGATCAAATAAAAACATTTTCTGTTAATATAAAAAAAACTTGAAAAAAGGTGGAAAAATAAATTTAATATTCTTGCATATTTCTGTAGGGTTCCATCATACTTGTTAGCGATCTCGTGGATTTGGCCTCAGATACATTTTATATTAATAAATATTAACTTCAGATACCAGTCAGCATTCGGAAGCAGTTTTGGTCAAATAAAAACATTTTCTGTTAATATAAAAAAAACTTGAAAAAAGTTGGAAAAATAAATTTAATAGTGTTGCATATTTCTATAGAGTTCCATCATATCTGTTTGCGATCTCGTGGATTTGGCCTCAGATACATTTTATATTAATAAATATTAACTTCAGATACCAGTCAGCAATCGGAAGCAGTTTTGGTCAAATAAAAACATTTTCTGTTCATATAAAATAGCTTGAAAATAGTGTCAGTGCTTTAGTGTCAAATAAATACATTTCATATTTTTGTTCGTTTAGATCATACTTGTTTGCGATCTCGTGGATTTGGCGTCAGATACATTTTATATTAATAAATATTAACTTCAGGTGCCAGTAAGCAATCGGAAGCAGTTTTGGTCAAATAAAAACATTTTCTGTAAATATAAAAAAAAGTTGTAAAAATAAATTTAATATTGTTGCATATTTCTGTAGGGTTCAATCATACTTGTTAGCGATCTGGTGGTTTTGGCCTCAGATACATTTTATATTAATATATATTAACTTCAGATAACAGTCAGCAATCGGAAGCAGTTTTGGTCAAATAAAAACATTTTCTGTTAATATAAAAAAAACTTGAAAAAAGTTGGAAAAATAAATTTAATATTGTTGCATATTTCTGTAGGGTTCAATCATACTTGTTAGCGATCTCATGGTTTTGGCCTCATATACATTTTATATTAATAAATATTAACTTCAGATACCAGTCAGCATTCGGAAGCAGTTTTGGTCAAATAAAAACATTTTCTGTTAATATAAAAAAAACTTGAAAAAAGTTGGAAAAATAAATTTAGTAGTGTTCCATATTTCTATACAGTTCCATCATATGTGTTTGCGATCTCGTGGATTTGTAGTCAGATACATTTTATATTAATAAATATTAACTTCAGATACCAGTCAGCAATCGGAAGCAGTTTTGGTCAAATAAAAACATTTTCTGTTAATATAAAAAAAATTTGAAAAAAGTTGGAAAAATAAATTTAATATTGTTGCATATTTCTGTAAAGTTCAATCATACTTCTTAGCGATCTCGTGGATTTGGTGTCAGTTACATTTTATATTAATAAATATTAACTTCAGCTGCCAGTCAGCAATCGGAAGCAGTTTTGGTCAAATAAAAACATTTTCTGTTCATATAAAACATCTTAAACATGGTGTCAGGGCTTTGGTGTCATATAAAGACATTTCATATTTTTGTTCGTTTAGATCATACTTGTTTGCGATCTCGTGGATTTGGCGTCAGATACATTTTATATTAATAAATATTAACTTCAGATGCCAGTAAGCAATCGGAAGCAGTTTTGGTCAAATAAAAACATTTTCTGTAAATATAAAAAAAAGTTGTAAAAATAAATTTAATATTGTTGCATATTTCTGTAGGGTTCAATCATACTTGTTAGCGATCTCATGGTTTTGGCCTCAGATACATTTTATATTAATACATATTAACTTCAGATGCCAGTTAGCAATCGGAAGCAGTTTTGGTCCAATAAAAACATTTTCTGTTAATATAAAAAAAACTTGGAAAAAAGTTGTAAAAATAAATGTAATATTGTTGCATATTTTTGTAGGGTTCAATCATACTTGTTAGCGATCTCATGGTTTTGGCCTCAGATACATTTTATATTAATACATATTAACTTCAGATAACAGTCAGCAATCGGAAGCAGTTTTGGTCAAATAAAAACATTTTATGTTAATATAAAAAAAAACTTGAAAAAAGTTGGAAAAATAAATTTAATATTGTTGCATATTTCTGTAGGGTTCAATCATACTTGTTAGCGATCTCATGGTTTTGGCCTCATATACATTTTATATTAATAAATATTAACTTCAGATACCAGTCAGCATTCGGAAGCAGTTTTGGTCAAATAAAAACATTTTCTGTTAATATAAAAAAAACTTGAAAAAAGTTGGAAAAATAAATTTAGTAGTGTTTCATATTTCTATACAGTTCCATCATATGTCTTTGCGATCTCGTGGATTTGGCGTCAGATACATTTTATATTAATAAATATTAACTTCAGATGACAGTCAGGAATCGGAAGCAGTTTTGGTCAAATAAAACATTTTCTGTTCATATAAAACAGCTTGAAAATAGTGTCAGGGCTTTGGTGTCAAATAAATACATTTCATATTTTTGTTCGTTTAGAACATACTTTTTTGCGATCTCGTGGATTTGGCGTCAGATACATTTTATATTAATAAATATTAACTTTAGATGCCAGTCAGCAATCGGAAGCAGTTTTGGTCAAATAAAAACATTTTCTGTTAATATGAAAAAACTTCAAAAAAGTCGGAAAAATAAATGTAATATTGTTGCATATTTCTGTAGGGTTCAATCATACTTGTTAGCGTTCTCGTGGATTTGGTCTGACATACATTTTATATTAATAAATATTAACTTCAGATACCAGTCAGCAATCGGAAGCAGTTTTGGTCAAATAAAAACATTTTCTGTTCATATAAAACAGCTTGAAAATAGTGTCAGGGCTTTAGTGTTTCCCCCGAAACATTCATTGTAATTACGTTTGCTGGTGCTTTGTGGCATTTTCAGCCTATTGCGTGCGCTTGAACGCGGATCTTCCACCTGCGCTGATTTGCTGCTGCTGGCGGAGACACTAAACGCTTTCCGAGTCGGTCTCGAAAGTGAAAGCAAACGTGAAGTCTCGTGGTGTTTCCACCAGCGCGGAAATTTGTTTTCATCACCATAATTGGTGTATGTATAAAATATTAAAATAAGGAGAAGCCTAAAACAGACCCGAGGCCCGGCCTGAGTCTGAACTGTAACTTGAAAGGAAAGTTATCAAAACGGACTTAATTTATAACATTTAAAATGGACTGAACTATAAAATTAAATAAAATAATTAACTAACAGCTATACTCTTAAAATTGTCTTAATATTAAAATGTAAGACTAGCATGTAAAATGTACAATCTTACGAAGACTTTATAGGAGGCGGTATACATGATAGGGGAGGTTGAGGACTTTTAGTTCCAAGGTTGAGAACCTCTGGTTTAGATCAACATTTGCGATGTCGTGTATTTAGTCAGATACATTTTATATTAATAAATAACTTCAGATGCCAATTAACATTTAGCGGAAGCAGTTTTGGTCAAATAAAACATTTTCTGTTAATATAAAAAAAATTTGAAAAAAGTTGGAAAAATAAATTTAATATTGTTGCATATTTCTGTAGTGTTCAATCATACTTCTTAGCGATCTGGTGGATTTGGCGTCAGTTACATTTTATATTAATAAATATTAACTTCAGCTGCCAGTCAGCAATCGGAAGCAGTTTTGGTCAAATAAAAACATTTTCTGTTCATATAAAACATCTTAAACATGGTGTCAGGGCTTTGGTGTCATATAAATACATTTCATATTTTTGTTCGTTTATATCATACTTGTTTGCGATCTCGTGGATTTGGCGTCAGATACATTTTATATTAATGAATATTAACTTCAGATGCCAGTAAGCAATCGGAAGCAGTTTTGGTCAAATAAAAACATTTTCTGATAATATAAAAAAAACTGGGAAAAAAGTTGGAAAAATAAATTTAATATTGTTGCATATTTCTGTAGGGTTCAATCATACTTGTTAGCGATCTCGTGGATTTGGCGTCAGACACATTTTATACTAATGAATATTAACTTTGGATGCCAGTCAGCAATCGGAAGCAGTTTTGGTCAAATAAAAACATTTTCTGTTAATATAAAAAAAACTTGGAAAAAAGTTGGAAAAATAAATGTAATATTGTTGCATATTTCTGTAGGGTTCAATCATACTTGTTAGCGATCTCGTGGATTTGGTCTGACATACATTTTATATTAATAATTATTAACTTCAGATACCAGTCAGCAATCGGAAGCAGTTTTGGTCAAATAAAAACATTTTCTGTTCATATAAAACAGCTTGAAAATAGTGTCAGGGCTTTGGTGTCAAATAAATACATTTCATATTTTTGTTCGTTTAGATCATACTTGTTTACGATCTCGTGGATTTGGCATCAGATACATTTTATATTAATTAATATTAACTTCAGATGCCAGTCAGCAATCGGAAGCAGTTTTGGTCAAATAAAAACATTTTCTGTTAATATAAAAAAAACTTGGAAAAAGTTGGAAAAATAAATTTAATATTGTTGCATATTTCTGTAGGGTTCAATCATACTTGTTAGCGATCTCGTGGTTTTGGCGTCAGATACATTTTATATTAATAAATATTAACTTCAGATGCCAGTCAGCAATCGGAAGCAGTTTTGGTCAAATAAAAGCATTTTCTGTTCATATAAAACAGCTTTAAAATGGTGTCAGGGCTTTGGTGTCATATAAAGACATTTCATTTTTTTGTTCGTTTATATCATACTTGTTAGCGATCTCGTGGATTTGTCGTCAGATACATTTTATATTAATAAATATTAACTTCAGATACCAGTCAGCATTCGGAAGCAGTTTTGGTCAAATAAAAACATTTTCTGTTAATATAAAAAAAACTTGAAAAAAGTTGGAAAAATAAATTTAATAGTGTTGCATATTTCTATAGAGTTCCATCATATCTGTTTGCGATCTCGTGGATTTGGCGTCAGATACATTTTATATTAATAAATATTAACTTTAGATGCCAGTAAGCAATCGGAAGCAGTTTTGGTCAAATAAAAACATTTTCTATAAATATAAAAAAAAGTTGTAAAAATAAATTTAATATTGTTGCATATTTCTGTAGGGTTCAATCATACTTGTTAGCGATCTCATGGTTTTGGCCTCAGATACATTTTATATTAATACATATTAACTTCGGATAACAGTCAGCAATCGGACGCAGTTTTGGTCAAATAAAAACATTTTCTGTTAATATAAAAAAAATTTGAAAAAAGTTGGAAAAATAAATTTAATATTGTTGCATATTTCTGTAAAGTTCAATCATACTTCTTACCGATCTCGTGGATTTGGTGTCAGTTACATTTTATATTAATAAATATTAACTTTAAAGCTGCCAGTCAGCAATGGAAGCAGTTTTGGTCAAATAAAAGCATTTTCTGTTTCATATAAAATAGCTAGAAATAGTGTCAGAGCTGAGTGTCAAATAAATACATTTCATATTTTTGTTAGTTTAGATCATAGCGTTTTCGCGATCTCGTGGATTTGGCGTCAGATACATTTTATATTAATAAATATTAACTTCAGATGCAGTAATAAGCAATGGGAAGCAGTTTTTGGTCAAAATAAAAACATTTTCTGTAAATATAAAAAAGTTGTAAAATAAATTTAATATTGTTGCATATTTCTGTAGGGTTCAATCATACTTGTTAGCAGATCTCATGGTTTTGGCCTCCAGATACATTTATATTATACATATTCAACTTCAGATGCTAGTCAGCAATCCGGAGGAAGCAGTTTTGAGTCAAATAAAGCATTTTCTGTTAATATAAAAAAAACTTGGAAAAAAGTTGTAAAATAAATATAATATTGTTGCATATTTTTTGTAGGGTTCAATCATACTTGTTAGCGATCTCATGGTTTTGGCCTCAGATACATTTTATATTAATACATATTAACTTCAGATACCAGTCAGCAATCGGAAGCAGTTTTGGTCAAATAAAAACATTTTATGTTAATATAAAAAAAACTTGAAAAAAGTTGGAAAAATAAATTTAGTAGTGTTTCATATTTCTATACAGTTCCATCATATGTCTTTGCGATCTCGTGGATTTGGCGTCAGATACATTTTATATTAATAAATATTAACTTCAGATGACAGTCAGGAATCGGAAGCAGTTTTGGTCAAATAAAAACATTTTCTGTTCATATAAAACAGCTTGAAAATAGTGTCAGGGCTTTGGTGTCAAATAAATACATTTCATATTTTTGTTCGTTTAGAACATACTTTTTTGCGATCTCGTGGATTTGGCGTCAGATACATTTTATATTAATAAATATTAACTTTAGATGCCAGTCAGCAATCGGAAGCAGTTTTGGTCAAATAAAAACATTTTCTGTTAATATGAAAAAACTTCAAAAAAGTCGGAAAAATAAATGTAATATTGTTGCATATTTCTGTAGGGTTCAATCATACTTGTTAGCGTTCTCGTGGATTTGGTCTGACATACATTTTATATTAATAAATATTAACTTCAGATACCAGTCAGCAATCGGAAGCAGTTTTGGTCAAATAAAAACATTTTCTGTTCATATAAAACAGCTTGAAAATAGTGTCAGGGCTTTGGTGTCAAATGAATACATTTCATATTTTTGTTCGTTTAGATCATACTTGTTTGCGATCTCGTGGATTTGGCGTCAGATACATTTTATATTGATAAATATTAACTTCAGATGCCAGTCAGCAATCGGAAGCAGTTTTGGTCAAATAAAAACATTTTCTGTTAATATAAAAAAAATTTGAAAAAAGTTGGAAAAATAAATTTAATATTGTTGCATATTTCTGTAGAGTTCAATCATACTTCTTAGCGATCTCGTGGATTTGGTGTCAGTTACCTTTTATATTAATAAATATTAACTTCAGCTGCCAGTCAGCAATCGGAAGCAGTTTTGGTCAAATAAAAACATTTTCTGTTCATATAAAATAGCTTGAAAATAGTGTCAGGGCTTTAGTGTTTCCCCCGAAACATTCATTGTAATTACGTTTGCTGGTGCTTTGTGGCATTTTCAGCCTATTGCGTGCGCTTGAACGCGGATCTTCCACCTGCGCTGATTTGCTGCTGCTGGCGGAGACATTAAACGCTTTCCGAGTCGGTCTCGAAAGTGAAAGCAAAAGTGAAGTCTCGTGGTGTTTCCACCAGCGCGGAAATTTGTTTTCATCACCATAATTGGTGTATGTATAAAATATTAAAATAAGGAGAAGCCTAAAACAGACCCGAGGCCCGGCCTGAGTCTGAACTGTAACTTGAAAATTCTCCCGAAGCCCGGACTTATTTATAACATTTAAAATGGACTAATTTATAAAATTAAATAAAATAATTAACTAACAACTATACTCTTAAAATTGTCTTAATATTAAAATGTAGACTAGCATGTAAAATGTACAATCTTACAGACTTTATAGGGAGGGAGGGAGGAGGGGGGGGGGCGTGCCACATGATAGGGGAGGTTAGGGGGGGCTTTAGTTCCAAAAGGTTGAGAACCTCTGGTTTAGATCATACTTGTTTGCGATGTCGTGTATTTGGCGTCAGATACATTTTATATTAATAAATATTAACTTCAGATGCCAGTCAGCATTCGGAAGCAGTTTTGGTCAAATAAAAACATTTTCTGTTAATATAAAAAAAACTTGGAAAAATAAATTTAATATTGTTGCATATTTCTGTAGTGTTCAATCATACTTCTTAGCGATCTCGTGGATTTGGCGTCAGACACATTTTATACTAATGAATATTAACTTTGGATGCCAGTCAGCAATCGGAAGCAGTTTTGGTCAAATAAAAACATTTTCTGTTAATATAAAAAAAAACTTGAAAAAAGTTGGAAAAATAAATTTAATATTGTTGCATATTTCTGTAAAGTTCAATCATACTTCTTAGCGATCTCGTGGATTTGGTGTCAGTTACATTTTATATTAATGAATATTAACTTCAGCTGCCAGTCAGCAATCGGAAGCAGTTTTGGTCAAATAAAAACATTTTCTGTTCATATAAAATAGCTTGAAAATAGTGTCAGGGCTTTAGTGTCAAATAAATACATTTCATATTTTTGTTCGTTTAGATCATACTTGTTTGCGATCTCGTGGATTTGGCGTCAGATACATTTTATATTAATAAATATTAACTTCAGATGCCAGTAAGCAATCGGAAGCAGTTTTGGTCAAATAAAACAATTTCTGTAAATATAAAAAAAAGTTGTAAAAATAAATTTAATATTGTTGCATATTTCTGTAGGGTTCAATCATACTTGTTAGCGATCTCATAGTTTTGGCCTCAGATACATTTTATATTAATACATATTAACTTCATATAACAGTCAGCAATCGGAAGCAGTTTTGGTCAAATAAAAACATTTTCTGTTAATATAAAAAAAACTTGGAAAAAAGTTGTAAAAATAAATGTAATATTGTTGCATATTTTTGTAGAGTTCAATCATACTTGTTAGCGATCTCATGGTTTTGGCCTCATATACATTTTATATTAATAAATATTAACTTCAGATACCAGTCAGCATTCGGAAGCAGTTTTGGTCAAATAAAAACATTTTCTGTTAATATAAAAAAAACTTGAAAAAAGTTGGAAAAATAAATTTAGTAGTGTTTCATATTTCTATACAGTTCCATCATATGTCTTTGCGATCTCGTGGATATGGCGTCAGATACATTTTATCTTAATAAATATTAACTTCAGATGACAGTCAGGAATCGGAAGCAGTTTTGGTCAAATAAAAACATTTTCTGTTAATATGAAAAAACTTCAAAAAAGTCGGAAAAATAAATGTAATATTGTTGCATATTTCTGTAGGGTTCAATCATACTTGTTAGCTGCTTCGGATTAGTTCACATACATTTTATATTAATAAATATAACTCAGATACCAGTCAGTACCGGAAGCAGTTTTATCAAATAAAACATTTCTGTTCATATAAAACAGCTTGAAAATAGTGTCAGGGCTTTGGGTGTCAAACGGTGAATACATTTCTATATTTTTCTTCGCTAGATCATACCTCTGTTTTGCGATCTCGCAGATTTATTGGGGATACACTTTATATTGATAAACATAACTTCAGATGCCAGTCAGTGCAAATCGAAGCAGCTTTGGTCAAACAACATTTCTGCTAATAAGCAAAAAATTTGCGTTGGAAAAATAAATTTAATAATATTGGTTGTACATTTCTGTGTGGTATTCAATCATACCACTTAGCTATCTCAGGATTTGGTGTCAGTTACCTTTTATATTAATAAATATTAACTTCAGCTGCCAGTCAGCAATCGGAAGCAGTTTTGGTCAAATAAAAACATTTTCTGTTCATATAAAATAGCTTGAAAATAGTGTCAGGGCTTTAGTGTTTCCCCCGAAACATTCATTGTAATTACGTTTGCTGGTGCTTTGTGGCATTTTCAGCCTATTGCGTGCGCTTGAACGCGGATCTTCCACCTGCGCTGATTTGCTGCTGCTGGCGGAGACATTAAACGCTTTCCGAGTCGGTCTCGAAAGTGAAAGCAAAAGTGAAGTCTCGTGGTGTTTCCACCAGCGCGGAAATTTGTTTTCATCACCATAATTGGTGTATGTATAAAATATTAAAATAAGGAGAAGCCTAAAACAGACCCGAGGCCCGGCCTGAGTCTGAACTGTAACTTGAAAATTCTCCCGAAGCCCGGACTTATTTATAACATTTAAAATGGACTAATTTATAAAATTAAATAAAATAATTAACTAACAACTATACTCTTAAAATTGTCTTAATATTAAAATGTAGACTAGCATGTAAAATGTACAATCTTACAGACTTTATAGGGAGGGAGGGAGGAGGGGGGGGGGCGTGCCACATGATAGGGGAGGTTAGGGGGGGCTTTAGTTCCAAAAGGTTGAGAACCTCTGGTTTAGATCATACTTGTTTGCGATGTCGTGTATTTGGCGTCAGATACATTTTATATTAATAAATATTAACTTCAGATGCCAGTCAGCATTCGGAAGCAGTTTTGGTCAAATAAAAACATTTTCTGTTAATATAAAAAAAACTTGGAAAAATAAATTTAATATTGTTGCATATTTCTGTAGTGTTCAATCATACTTGTTAGCGATCTCGTGGATTTGGCGTCAGATACATTTTATATTAATAAATATTAACTTCAGATGCCAGTAAGCAATCGGAAGCAGTTTTGGTCAAATAAAAACATTTTCTGTTAATATAAAAAAAAACTTGGAAAAAAGTTGGAAAAATAAATGTAATATTGTTGCATATTTCTGTAGGGTTCAATCATACTTGTTAGCGATCTCGTGGATTTGGTCTGACATACATTTTATATTAATAAATATTAACTTCAGATGCCAGTCAGCAATCGCAAGCAGTTTGTGTCAAATAAAAACATTTTCTGTTCATATAAAACAGCTTGAAAATAGTGTCAGGGCTTTGGTGTCAAATAAATACATTTCATATTTTTTTTCGCTTAGATCATAATTTGTTTGCATCCTTGATTTGGCCAGATACATTTTATATTAATAAATATTAACTTCAGACGCTAAATGCCAATCGAAGCAGTTTTGGTCAACAAAACATTTCCTTTCTGTTAATATAAAAACTTGGAAAAGTTGGAAAAATAAACTTAATATTGTTGCATATTCTGTAGGGTTCAATCATACTCTGTTAGCTTATCCTGGATTTGGCGTCAGATACATTTTATATTAATAAATATTAACTTCAGATGCCAGTAAGCAATCGGAAGCAGTTTTGGTCAAATAAAAACATTTTCTGTTAATATAAAAAAAACTTGGAAAAAAGTTGGAAAAATAAATGTAATATTGTTGCATATTACTGTAGGGTTCAATCATACTTGTTAGCGATCTCGTGGATTTGGTCTGACATACATTTTATATTAATAATTATTAACTTCAGATACCAGTCAGCAATCGGAAGCAGTTTTGGTCAAATAAAAACATTTTCTGTTCATATAAAACAGCTTGAAAATAGTGTCAGGGCCTTGGTGTCAAATAAATACATTTCATATTTTTGTTCGTTTAGATCATACTCGTTT
>VONZ01004279.1:0-11357 GCA_012976165.1 Labeo catla | reverse complement strand
TTACGTGCCAGTGGAAACGCACCGTGAGGCTCACGAAAGCTTGCCTTCCCGTTGATGGGAAGTTTCTTCTCGAATGCCCGCATGACATTAAACTTAAGAAAACCTCACAAGGACGCTGCCACATGTCACGTGAATTTGACAGGGATGCTATTACTGCATTCATTCAGCATTAGCCCAGCCGGACCACTGAATTTCGATTACATTGTATATCAAAGGACGGCCTTGGACTGAATGCAAAGTTGCTGGATGGGATTCAGGGAATTTACCTGGAACCTGACACTTTCTCACAAAATATTATGTCGGCCGCCCTCCGGAGGAGCTTTTGCCTTAGGAGAAAGGGACAAGCAGGTGGAAGGGAACAGAGAAGCCTGCTCTTCCATCTAAGCGCTCTCGGGTATCAAAAAGCACCACGCTGCCCCGTGTGAGGCCCGACCTCACGACCTTCAGATTATGAGACTGACGCGCTGCCTAACTGCGCGAACGAGGCCTGCGGACTGGTGGGGCTGAACAGCGAAGCACTAGCTTCTCAGTCTTTGCCCGTAGGTGTCGCTCCAACGGGTCAGCTCCGGCAAAGCTGGCGTATCAGGATGGCCGAGCGGTCTAAGGCGCTGCGTTCAGGTCGCAGTCTCCCCTGGAGGCGTGGGTTCGAATCCAACTTCTGACAGACCTGTCTTTTGGCTGCAGACAGCAGCTACGGTCTTCAGCCCTCTGGCACCTCGGCCCAGCGGGGCATTAACTTTGCCAAAGCACGGCATTTCAGTCGACGTCAGAATGACAGCACCGTGGCAGCAACGCTGGCGGGCGTTCGGTTAAACTTGACAGTAACCCCCTTGTATCGTTCGTGCGACGTCGCTCCATCCCCGATACTACTTTTCTGACACTTTTGAAGAATGCCTTGTGTCACGTCAAGAAAAGCGCGTTCTTGACGCATTGATTGCAATAGCTTTCTCTGAAGGCTTGAATTGGCAGAATGTGCAGAGGTATATTGAAATCGGGTCAACATTTCATTAGGGTGAAGACAGCATCACGCTCAGGTATCAAAAAGCGCCACGCTGCCCCGTGTGAGGCTCGAACTCACGACCTTCAGATTATGAGACTGACGCGCTGCCTAACTGCGCCAACGAGGCCAGCAGGTTGACTGGGCTGAAGAGCGAAACACTAGCTTCTCGGCCCCGTGCCTGTAGGTGCAGCTCCAACGGGTCGGCTCACCGCAAGCAGCCGTGTCAGGATGGCCGAGCGGTCTAAGGCGCTCCGTTCAGGTCACAGTCTCCCCTGGAGGCGTGGGTTTGAATCCCGCTTCTGATAAACCTATCCTTTGGCTGTGGACAACGCTCTCACTTGGCAGAACACGTGGCGTCATGTTAGACATCGAGCCAACGTTTCGGTGAGGTGGAGACAGCATTACGCTAACGCCGTATTTCCACTACAGCGTAACGAGTGGAGCAGAGCGTTTTTTGAATTGAAATTGAAAAAAGCACGCTCCGCTCTGCTCGTTACTTGCCAGTGGAAACGCACCGTGAGGCTCACGAAAGCTTGCCTTTTCTTCCCGAATGCCAGCATGACATTAAACTTAAGAAAACCTCACAACGACGCTGCCACATGTCACGTGAATTTGACAGGGATGCTATTACTGCATTCATTCAGCATTAGCCCAGCCTGAACACTGAATTTCGATTACATTGTATATCAAAGGACGGCCTTGGACTGAATACAAAGTTGCTGGATGGGATTCAGGGAATTTACCTGGAACCTGACACTTTCTCACAAAACGTCATGTTGTCCGCCCTCGGGAGGAGCTTTTGCCTTTTGACTCAGGAGAAAGGGACAAGCAGGCGGAAGGGAACAGAGAAGCCTGCTCTTCCATCTAAGCGTACACGCAGGAGGAAGGGAACAGAGAAGCCTGCTCTTCCATCTAAGCGTACACGCATTGCGCAAGCGTTTAAGCTCAGCTTCCGTAGGAATGAATTGAAAACACCCGCTCCGCTCTGCTCGTTACGTGCCAGTGGAAACGCACCGTGAGGCTCACGAAAATTTGCCTTCCCGTTGATGGGAAGTTTCTTCTCGAATGCCAGCATGACATTAAACTTAAGAAAACCTCACAAGGACGCTGCCACATGTCACGTGAATTTGACAGGGATGCTATTACTGCATTCATTCAGCATTAGCCCAGCCGGAACACTGAATTTCGATTACATTGTATATCAAAGGACGGCCTTGGACTGAATGCAAAGTTGCGGGATGGGATTCAGGGAATTTACCTGGAACCTGACACTTTCTCACAAAATATTATGTCGTCCGCCCTCCGGAGGAGCTTTTGCCTTAGGAGAAAGGGACAAGCAGGTGGAAGGGAACAGAGAAGCCTGCTCTTCCATCTAAAGCTCGAATTCTCAAAACAACATTGAGGCTGGACTCCGTGCTAAGATTATGAGACTGGCCAGCGCTGCCCTAACTTTCGCCAAGGCCAGCTGGTTGACTTCTGGGCTGAAGAAGCCCAGTACACTAACTTCGGCCCGTGCCTGTAAGTTACTGCAGCTCCAGCAAGATTCGGCTCACCCGGGCGAAGTGTCAGGATAGCCCGGCCGGTCTAAAAATGCGTTCAGGTAAAGTCTCCCTGGAAGTGATGAGTTCGAATCCGCTGACAAACTATCCTTTGGCTGTGGACCAGCGCTTCGCGCCAGCAGAACCGCGTGGCGTCATGTTGAACTATCGAGCCAACGTTCCGGTGGTGGAGACAGCATTCACATTACTTGCCCATTATTTCCACTACAAGCGTAGCGAGTGGAGCGAAGCGTTCCGATTTCATCCCTATGGAAGTTGAAGCATTACCGCATTGCATAAGCGTTTAAGCTCAACCATAGGAATGAATTGAAAAGCATCCAGCTCCAGCTGCTTTCACCGTTACTTGCCAGTGGGCGTGAGAGGCTCCGCGAAAGCTTGCCTTTCTCCCGAATGCCAGCCTTGACATTAAACTTAAAGAAAACCTCTCCTGCCCGGCGGCTGCCACATGTCCGTGAATGTGACGGGATGCTATTACTGCATTCATTCAGCGTAGCCCAGCCTGAACACTGAATTTCGATTACATTGTATATCAAAGGACGGCCTTGGACTGAATACAAAGTTGCTGGATGGGATTCAGGGAATTTACCTGGAACCTGACACTTTCTCACAAAACGTCATGTTGTCCGCCCTCGGGAGGAGCTTTTGCCTTTTGACTCAGGAGAAAGGGACAAGCAGGCGGAAGGGAACAGAGAAGCCTGCTCTTCCATCTAAGCGTACACGCAGGAGGAAGGGAACAGAGAAGCCTGCTCTTCCATCTAAGCGTACACGCATTGCGCAAGCGTTTAAGCTCAGCTTCCGTAGGAATGAATTGAAAACACCCGCTCCGCTCTGCTCGTTACGTGCCAGTGGAAACGCACCGTGAGGCTCACGAAAATTTGCCTTCCCGTTGATGGGAAGTTTCTTCTCGAATGCCAGCATGACATTAAACTTAAGAAAACCTCACAAGGACGCTGCCACATGTCACGTGAATTTGACAGGGATGCTATTACTGCATTCATTCAGCATTAGCCCAGCCGGAACACTGAATTTCGATTACATTGTATATCAAAGGACGGCCTTGGACTGAATGCAAAGTTGCTGGATGGTATTCAGGGAATTTACCTGGAACCTGACACTTTCTCACAAAATATTATGTCGTCCGCCCTCCGGAGGAGCTTTTGCCTTAGGAGAAAGGGACAAGCAGGTGGAAGGGAACAGAGAAGCCTGCTCTTCCATCTAAGCGCTCTCGGGTATCAAAAAGCACCACGCTGCCCCGTGTGAGGCCCGAACTCACGCCCTTCAGATTATGAGACTGACGCGCTGCCTAACTGCGCGAACGAGGCCTGCGGACTGGTGGGGCTGAACAGCGAAGCACTAGCTTCTCAGTCTTTGCCCGTAGGTGTCGCTCCAACGGGTCAGCTCCGGCAAAACTGGCGTGTCAGGATGGCCGAGCGGTCTAAGGCGCTGCGTTCAGGTCGCAGTCTCCCCTGGAGGCGTGGGTTCGAATCCCACTTCTGACAGACCTGTCTTTTGGCTGCAGACAGCAGCTACGGTCTTCAGCCCTCTGGCACCTCAGCCCAGCGGGGCATTAACTTTGCCAAAGCACGGCATTTCAGTCGACGTCAGAATGACAGAACCGTGGCAGCAACGCTGGCGGGCATTCGGTTAAACTTGACAGTAACCCCCTTGTATCGTTCGTGCGACGTCGCTCCATCCCCGATACTACTTTTCTGACACTTTTGAAGAATGCCTTGTGTCACGTCAAGAAAAGCGCGTCCTTGACGCATTGATTGCAATAGCTTTCTCTGAAGGCTTGAATTGGCAGAATGTGCAGAGGTATATTGAAATCGGGTCAACATTTCATTAAGGTGAAGACAGCGTCACGCTCAGGTATCAAAAAGCGCCACGCTGCCCCGTGTGAGGCTCGAACTCACGACCTTCAGATTATGAGACTGACGCGCTGCCTAACTGCACCAACGAGGCCAGCGGGTTGACTGGGCTGAAGAGAGAAACACTAGCTTCTCGGCCCCGTGCCTGTAGGTGCAGCTCCAACGGGTCGGCTCACCCCGGGCAGGCGTGTCAGGATGGCCGAGCGGTCTAAGGCGCTGCGTTCAGGTCGCAGTCTCCCCTGGAGGCGTGGGTTCGTATCCCACTTCTGACAAACCTATCCTTTGGCTGTGGACAACGCTCGCACTTGGCAGAACACGTGGCGTCATGTTAGACATCGAGCCAACGTTTCGGTGAGGTGGAGACAGCATTACGCTAACGCCGTATTTCCACTACAGCGTAACGAGTGGAGCAGAGCGTTTTTTGAATTGAAATTGAAAAAAGCACGCTCCGCTCTGCTCGTTACTTGCCAGTGGAAACGCACCGTGAGGCTCACGAAAGCTTGCCTTTTCTTCCCGAATGCCAGCATGACATTAAACTTAAGAAAACCTCACAACGACGCTGCCACATGTCACGTGAATTTGACAGGGATGCTATTACTGCATTCATTCAGCATTAGCCCAGCCTGAACACTGAATTTCGATTACATTGTATATCAAAGGACGGCCTTGGACTGAATGCAAAGTTGCTGGATGGGATTCAGGGAATTTACCTGGAACCTGACACTTTCTCACAAAACGTCATGTCGTCCGCCCTCCGGAGGAGCTTTTGCCTTTTGACTCAGGAGAAAGGGACAAGCAGGCGGAAGGGAACAGAGAAGCCTGCTCTTCCATCTAAGCGTACACGCAGGAGGAAGGGAACAGAGAAGCCTGCTCTTCCATCTAAGCGTACACGCATTGCGCAAGCGTTTAAGCTCAGCTTCCGTAGGAATGAATTGAAAACACCCGCTCCGCTCTGCTCGTTACGTGCCAGTGGAAACGCACCGTGAGGCTCACGAAAGCTTGCCTTCCCGTTGATGGGACGTTTCTTCTCGAATGCCAGCATGACATTAAACTTAAGAAAACCTCACAAGGACGCTGCCACATGTCACGTGAATTTGACAGGGATGCTATTACTGCATTCATTCAGCATTAGCCCAGCCGGAACACTGAATTTCGATTACATTGTATATCAAAGTACGGCCTTGGACTGAATGCAAAGTTGCTGGATGGGATTCAGGGAATTTACCTGGAACCTGACACTTTCTCACAAAATATTATGTCGTCCGCCCTCCGGAGGAGCTTTTGCCTTAGGAGAAAGGGACAAGCAGGTGGAAGGGAACAGAGAAGCCTGCTCTTCCATCTAAGCGCTCTCGGGTATCAAAAAGCACCACGCTGCCCCGTGGGAGGCCCGAACTCACGACCTTCAGATTATGAGACTGACGCGCTGCCTAACTGCGCGAACGAGGCCTGCGGACTGGTGGGGCTGAACAGCGAAGCACTAGCTTCTCAGTCTTTGCCCGTAGGTGTCGCTCCAACGGGTCAGCTCCGACAAAGCTGGCGTGTCAGGATGGCCGAGCGGTCTAAGGCGCTGCGTTCAGGTCGCAGTCTCCCCTGGAGGCGTGGGTTCGAATCCAACTTCTGACAGACCTGTCTTTTGGCTGCAGACAGCAGCTACGGTCTTCAGCCCTCTGGCACCTCGGCCCAGCGGGGCATTAACTTTGCCAAAGCACGGCATTTCAGTCGACGTCAGAATGACAGAACCGTGGCAGCAACGCTGGCGGGCATTCGGTTAAACTTGACAGTAACCCCCTTGTATCGTTCGTGCGACGTCGCTCCATCCCCGATACTACTTTTCTGACACTTTTGAAGAATGCCTTATGTCACGTCAAGAAAAACGCGTCCTTGACGCATTGATTGCAATAGCTTTCTCTGAAGGCTTGAATTGGCAGAATGTGCAGAGGTATATTAAAATCGGGTCAACATTTCATTAAGGTGAAGACAGCGTCACGCTCAGGTATCAAAAAGCACCACGCTGCCCCGTGTGAGGCTCGAACTGACGACCTTCAGATTATGAGACTGACGCGCTGCCTAACTGCGCCAACGAGGCCGGCGGGTTGACTGGGCTGAAGAGCGAAACACTAGCTTCTCGGCCCCGTGCCTGTAGGTGAAGCTCCAACGGGTCGGCTCACCCCAAGCAGGCGTGTCAGGATGGCCGAGCGGTCTAAGGCGCTGCGTTCAGGTCGCAGTCTCCCCTGGAGGCGTGGGTTCGTATCCCACTTCTGACAAACCTATCCTTTGGCTGTGGACAACGCTCGCACTTGGCAGAACACGTGGCGTCATGTTAGACATCGAGCCAACGTTTCGGTGAGGTGGAGACAGCATTACGCTAACGCCGTATTTCCACTACAGCGTAGCGAGTGGAGCAGCGCGTTTTCCATTCATCCCTATGGAAGTTGAGCGTACACGCATTGCGCAAGCGTTTAAGCTCAGCTTCCATAGGAATGAATTGAAAACGCCCGCTCCGCTCTGCTCGTTACTTGCCAGTGGAAACGCACCGTGAGACTCACGAAAGCTTGCCTTTTCTCCCCGAATGCCAGCATGACATTAAACTTAAGAAAACCTCACAACGACGCTGCCACATGTCACGTGAATTTGACAGGGATGCTATTACTGCATTCATTCAGCATTAGCCCAGCCTGAACACTGAATTTCGATTACATTGTATATCAAAGGACGGCCTTGGACTGAATACAAAGTTGCTGGATGGGATTCAGGGAATTTACCTGGAACCTGACACTTTCTCACAAAACGTCATGTCGTCCGCCCTCGGGAGGAGCTTTTGCCTTTTGACTCAGGAGAAAAGCAGTGAGGAACAGAAACCTGCTCTTCCATCTAAGGCGTGCGGGAGGAACGAAGCCTGCTCTTCATCTAAGCGATACCGCATTGCGCTAGCGTTTAAGCTCAACTTCGTAGGAATGAATTGAAAACACCGCTCGCTCTGCTTTCGTTGCGTGCCAGTGACGCACCGTGAGACTCGCAACTTGCCTTCCGTTGATGGGAAGTTTCTTCTCGAATACCAGCATGACATTAAACTTAGAAACCCTCACCAAGGGCAGCTGCCATGTCCGCGTGAATTTGACAGGGATACTATTACATTTCATTTCAACAGCCAGCCAGCGAACACTGAATTTGATTACATTGTATATCAAAGGGCGATAACGGACTGAATCACAAAGACTGCGGATGGGATTCAGGGAATTTGAACTCCACGGCAGCGCTTCAGATTATGAGACTGACGCGCTGCCTAACTGCGCCAACGAGGCCGGCGGGTTGACTGGGCTGAAGAGCGAAACACTAGCTTCTCGGCCCCGTGCCTGTAGGTGCAGCTCCAACGGGTCGGCTCACCCCGGGTAGGCGTGTCAGGATGGCCGAGCGGTCTAAGGCGCTGCGTTCAGGTCGCAGTCTCCCCTGGAGGCGTGGGTTCGAATCCCACTTCTGACAAACCTATCCTTTGGCTGTGGACAACGCTCGCACTTGGCAGAACACGTGGCGTCATGTTAGACATCGCGCCAACGTTTCGGTGAGGTGGAGACAGCATTACGCTAACGCCGTATTTCCACTACAGCGTAGCGAGTGGAGCAGAGCGTTTTCCATTCATCCCTATGGAAGTTGAGCGTACACGCATTGCGCAAGCGTTTAAGCTCAGCTTCCATAGGAATGAATTGAAAACGCCCGCTCCGCTCTGCTCATTACTTGCCAGTGGAAACGCACCGTGAGGCTCACGAAAGCTTGCCTTTTCTTCCCGAATGCCAGCATGACATTAAACTTAAGAAAACCTCACAACGACGCTGCCACATGTCACGTGAATTTGACAGGGATGCTATTACTGCATTTATTCAGCATTAGCCCAGCCTGAACACTGAATTTCGATTACATTGTATATCAAAGGACGGCCTTGGACTGAATACAAAGTTGCTGGATGGGATTCAGGGAATTTACCTGGAACCTGACACTTTCTCACAAAACGTCATGTCGTCCGCCCTCGGGAGGAGCTTTTGCCTTTTGACTCAGGAGAAAGGGACAAGCAGGCGGAAGGGAACAGAGAAGCCTGCTCTTCCATCTAAGCGTACACGCAGGAGGAAGGGAACAGAGAAGCCTGCTCTTCCATCTAAGCGTACACGCATTGTGCAAGCGTTTAAGCTCAGCTTCCGTAGGAATGAATTGAAAACACCCGCTCCGCTCTGCTCGTTACGTGCCAGTGGAAACGCACCGTGAGGCTCACGAAAGCTTGCCTTCCCGTTGATGGGAAGTTTCTTCTCGAATGCCAGCATGACATTAAACTTAAGAAAACCTCACAAGGACGCTGCCACATGTCACGTGAATTTGACAGGGATGCTATTACTGCATTCATTCAGCATTAGCCCAGCCGGAACCCTGAATTTCGATTACATTGTATATCAAAGGACGGCCTTGGACTGAATGCAAAGTTGCTGGATGGGATTCAGGGAATTTACCTGGAACCTGACACTTTCTCACAAAATATTATGTCGTCCGCCCGCCGGAGGAGCTTTTGCCTTAGGAGAAAGGGACAAGCAGGTGGAAGGGAACAGAGAAGCCTGCTCTTCCATCTAAGCGCTCTCGGGTATCAAAAAGCACCACGCTGCCCCGTGTGAGGCCCGAACTCACGACCTTCAGATTATGAGACTGACGCGCTGCCTAACTGCGCGAACGCGGCCTGCGGACTGGTGGGGCTGAACAGCGAAGCACTAGCTTCTCAGTCTTTGCCCGTAGGTGTCGCTCCAACGGGTCAGCTCCGGCAAAGCTGGCGTGTCAGGATGGCCGAGCGGTCTAAGGCGCTGCGTTAAGGTCACAGTCTCCCCTGGAGGCGTGGGTTCGAATCCCACTTCTGACAGACCTGTCTTTTGGCTGCAGACAGCAGCTACGGTCTTCAGCCCTCTGGCACCTCGGCCCAGCGGGGCATTAACTTTGCCAAAGCACGGCTTTTCAGTCGACGTCAGAATGACAGAACCGTGGCAGCAACGCTGGCGGGCGTTCGGTTAAACTTGACAGTAACCCCCTTGTATCGTTCGTGCGACGTCGCTCCATCCCCGATACTACTTTTCTGACACTTTTGAAGAATGCCTTATGTCACGTCAAGAAAAACGCGGCCTTGACGCATTGATTGCAATAGCTTTCTCTGAAGGCTTGAATTGGCAGAATGTGCAGAGGTATATTAAAATCGGGTCAACATTTCATTAAGGTGAAGACAGCGTCACGCTCAGGTATCAAAAAGCACCACGCTGCCCCGGGTGAGGCTCGAACTCACGACCTTCAGATTATGAGACTGACGCGCTGCCTAACTGCGCCAACGAGGCCGGCGGGTTGACTGGGCTGAAGAGCGAAACACTAGCTTCTCGGCCCCGTGCCTGTAGGTGCAGCTCCAATGGTTCGGCTCACCCCGGGCAGGCGTGTCAGGATGGCCGAGCGGTCTAAGGCGCTGCGTTCAGGTCGCAGTCTCCCCTGGAGGCGTGGGTTCGAATCCCACTTCTGACAAACCTATCCTTTTGCTGTGGACAACGCTCGCACTTGGCAGAACACGTGGCGTCATGTTAGACATCGAGCCAACGTTTCGGTGAGGTGGAGACAGCATTACGCTAACGCCGTATTTCCACTACAGCGTAGCGAGTGGAGCAGAGCGTTTTCCATTCACCCCTATGGAAGTTGAGCGTACACGCATTGCGCAAGCGTTTAAGCTCAGCTTCCATAGGAATGAATTGAAAACGCCCGCTCCGCTCTGCTCGTTACTTGCCAGTGGAAACGCACCGTGAGGCTCACGAAAGCTTGCCTTTTCTTCCCGAATGCCAGCATGACATTAAACTTAAGAAAACCTCACAACGACGCTGCCACATGTCACGTGAATTTGACAGGGATGCTATTACTGCATTCATTCAGCATTAGCCCAGCCTGAACACTGAATTTCGATTACATTGTATATCAAAGGACGGCCTTGGACTGAATACAAAGTTGCTGGATGGGATTCAGGGAATTTACCTGGAACCTGACACTTTCTCACAAAACGTCATGTCGTCCGCCCTCGGGAGGCGCTTTTGCCTTTTGACTCAGGAGAAAGGGACAAGCAGGCGGAAGGGAACAGAGAAGCCTGCTCTTCCATCTAAGCGTACACGCAGGAGGAAGGGAACAGAGAAGCCTGCTCTTCCATCTAAGCGTACCCGCATTGCGCAAGCGTTTAAGCTCAGCTTCCGTAGGAATGAATTGAAAACACCCGCTCCGCTCTGCTCGTTACGTGCCAGTGGAAACGCACCGTGAGGCTCACGAAAGCTTGCCTTCCCGTTGATGGGAAGTTTCTTCTCGAATGCCAGCATGACATTAAACTTAAGAAAACCTCACAAGGACGCTGCCACATGTCACGTGAATTTGACAGGGATGCTATTACTGCATTCATTCAGCATTAGCCCAGCCGGCACACTGAATTTCGATTACATTGTATATCAAAGGACGGCCTTGGACTGAATGCAAAGTTGCTGGATGGGATTCAGGGAATTTACCTGGAACCTGACACTTTCTCACAAAATATTATGTCGTCCGCCCTCCGGAGGAGCTTTTTCCTTAGGAGAAAGGGACAAGCAGGTGGAAGGGAACAGAGAAGCCTGCTCTTCCATCTAAGCGCTCTCGGGTATCAAAAAGCACCACGCTGCCCCGTGTGAGGCCCGAACTCCCGACCTTCAGATTATGAGACTGACGCGCTGCCTAACTGCGCGAACGAGGCCTGCGGACTGGTGGGGCTGAACAGCGAAGCACTAGCTTCTCAGTCTTTGCCCGTAGGTGTCGCGCCAACGGGTCAGCTCCGGCAAAGCTGGCGTGTCAGGATGGCCGAGCGGTCTAAGGCGCTGCGTTCAAGCTGGGGAACAATAGTCCATCAAAGATGGGGAA
>VONZ01004278.1:0-11376 GCA_012976165.1 Labeo catla | reverse complement strand
TTTTAGGCAACTCAGCTCATGAAACCAAGGCATGCTTGGAAACGCTCTAAAACGTCTTTTCTCAGTCAGAAAACGCTAGTTCATGCAGTTTCATGGAAAAAGCTGAGCCATATTAAAAATGTTTCACATGCATGAAAGAAATGTTATTTTACAATGCAGAAAGACACTTTCATGTGTTAGAAGCTTTGCATATGAAATTTTATGAAGTTAAAGCCTCAGTTCATAAAACGCTTAGTGAGAGCCTTCTAGGAACGCCAATACTGATTTTAGGGGCTTAATTAGCTCATGAAACCAAGGCATGCTTGGAAACGCTCTAAAAAGTCTTTTCTCAGTCAGAAAACGCTAGTTCATGCAGTTTCATGAAAAAAGCTGAGCCATATTAAAAATGTTTCACATGCATAAAAGAAATGTTATTTACAATGCAGAAAGACACTTCTTGATGTGTTAGAAGTTTGTTGCATATGAAATTTAGTTAGAGCCTCAATGCATAAAACGCTTAGTTAGGGCCTTCTAGGATCGCCAAAAATGTTTTTAGGCAACTCAGCTCATGAAACCAAGGCATGCTTGGAAACGCTCTAAAACGTCTTTTCTCAGTCAGAAAACGCTAGTTCATGCAGTTTCATGAATAAATCTGACCCACACTAAAAATGTGTCACATGCATGAAAGTAATGTTATTTACAATACAGAAAGACACTTCTTGATGTGTTAGAAGTTTTTTGCATATTAAATTTAGTTAGAGCCTCAGTTCATAAAACGCTTAGTGAGAGCCTTCAAGGAACGCCAATACTGATTTTAGGCAACTCAGCTCATGAAACCAAGGCATGCTTGGAAACGATCTAAAACGTCTTTTCTCAGTCAGAAAACGCTAGTTCATGCAGTTTCATGAAAAAAGCTGACCAATATTAAAAATGTTTCACTTGCATGAAAGAAATGTTATTTACAATGCAGAAAGACACTTCTTGATGTGTTAGAAGTTTTTTGCATATGATATTTAGTTAGAGTCTCAATGCATAAAACGCTTAGTTAGGGCCTTCTAGGAACGCCAATATTGATTTTAGGCAACTCAGCTCATGAAACCAAGGCATGCTTGGAAACGCTCTAAAACGCCTTTTCTCAGTCAGAGTAAAACGCTAGTTCATGCAGTTTCATGAAAAAAGTTTGGTTTTCATATTAAAATGTTCTCACATGCATGAAAAGAAATGCTATTTACAATGCAGAAAGACACTTTATGCCAGGGAAGTTTTTGCATATGAAATTTAGTAAGAGCCTCAGTTCATAAACGCTTCAATCTGGGCCTCTAGGAATGCTAATACTGATTTTAGGCAACTCAGTCTCATGAAACCAAGGCATGCTTTGAAACGCTTCTAAAACGCTCTTTTCAGTCAGAAAACGCTTATTTCATGCAGTTTCATGAATAAATTCAATCTAATACTAAAATGTGTCACATGCATGAAAGCAAATGCCATTTACAATGGTGAAAGACACTTTGATGTTAGAAGTTTTGCATATGAAATTTAGTTAGAGCTAGCTGAATGCATAAAACGCTAGTTAGGGTTGGCCTCTAGGATCGCCAAAATGTTTTAGGCAACTCAGCTCATGAAACCACAAGTATGCTTGGAAACGCTTCTAAAACGCCTTTTCTCAGTCAGAAAACGCCAGTTCATGAAGTTTCATGAATAAATCTGACCCACACTAAAATGTTTCACATGCATGAAAGAAATGTTATTTACAATACAGAAAGACACTTGATGTGTTAGAAGTTTTTGAATATGAAATTTAGTTAGAGCCTCAGTTCATAAAACGCTTAGTTAGGGCCTTCTAGGATCGCCAAAAATGTTTTTGGGCAACTCAGCTCATGAAACCAAGGCATGCTTGGAAACGCTCTAAAACATCTTTTCTCAGTCAGAAAACGCTATTTCATGCAGTTTCATGAATAAATTTGACCCACACTAAAAATGTTTCACATGCATGAAAGAAATGTTATTTACAATGCAGAAAAACACTTCTTGATGTGTTAGAAGTTTTTTGCGCATGAAATTTAGTTAGAGCCTCAGTTCATAAAACGCTTAGTGAGAGCCTTCTAGGAACGCCAATACTGATTTTTAGGCAACTCAGCTCATGAAACCAAGGCATGCTTGGAAACGCTCTAAAACGTCTTTTCTCAGTCAGAAAACGCTATTTCATGCAGTTTCATGAATAAATCTGACCCACACTAAAAATGTGTCACATGCATGAAAGGAATGTTATTTACAATGCAGAAAGACACTTCTTGATGTGTTAGAAGTTTTTTGCATATGAAATTTAGTAAGAGCCTCAGTTCATAAAACGCTCACTCTGGGCCTTCTAGGAACGCCAATATTGATTTTAGGCAACTCAGCTCATGAAACCAAGGGATGCTTGGAAACGCTCTAAAACGTCTTTTCTCAGTCAGAAAACGCTAGTTCATGCAGTTTCATGAAAAAAGCTGACCCGCATTAAAAATGTTTCACATGCATGAAAGAAATGTTATTTACAATGCAGAAAGACACTTCTTGATGTGTTAGAAGTTTTTTGCATATGAAATTTAGTTAGAGCCCCAATGCATAAAACGCTTAGTTAGGGCCTTCTAGGATCGCCAAAAATGTTTTTAGGCAACTCAGCTCATGAAACCAAGGCATGCTTGGAAACACTCTAAAACGTCTTTTCTCTGTCAGAAAACGAAAGTTCATGAAGTTTCATGAATAAAGTTGACCAACATTAAAAATGTTTCACATGCATGAAAGAAATGTTATTTACAATGCAGAAAGACACTTCTTGATGTGTTAGAAGTTTTTTGCATATGAAATTTAGGTAGAGCCTCAGTTCATAAAACGCTTAGTCTGGGCCTTCTAGGAACGCCAATACTGATTTTACGCAATCCCCAGCTCATGAAACCGGCGTTGGAAACGCTTCTAAAACGTCTTCTTTCTTTCTCAGTCAGTAAATGCTAGTTCATGCAGTTTCATGAAAAAAGCTGATCCACATTGCAAATGTTTCACATGCATGAAAAAAATGTTATTTACAATGCAGAAAGACACTTCTTGATGTGTTAGAAGTTTTTTGCATATGAAATTTTTTTAGAGCCTCAGTTCATAAAACGCTTAGTTAGGGCCTTCTAGGATCGCCAAAAATGTTTTTGGGCAACTCAGCTCATGAAACCAAGGCATGCTTGGAAACGCTCTAAAACGTCTTTTCTCAGTCAGAAAACGCTAGTTCATGCAGTTTCATGAAAAAAGCTGAGCCATATTAAAAATGTTTCACATGCATGAAAGAAATGTTATTTACAATGCAGAAAGACACTTCTTGATGTGTTAGAAATTTTTTGCATTTGAAATTTAGTTAGAGCTTCAGTTCATAAAACGCTTAGTTAGGGCCTTCTAGGATCGCCAAAAATGTTTTTAGGCAACTCAGCTCATGAAACCAAGGCATGCTTGGAAACGCTTTAAAACGTCTTTTCTCAGTCAGAAAACGCTATTTCATGCAGTTTCTTGAATAAATCTGACCCACACTAAAAATGTTTCACATGCATGAAAGGAATGTTATTTACAATACAGAAAGACACTTCTTGATGTGTTAGAAGTTTTTTGCATATGAAATTTAGTTAGAGCCTCAGTTCATAAAACGCTTTAGTGAGAGAGCCTTCTAGGATCGCCAAAAATGTTTTTAGGCAACTCAGCTCATGAAACCAAGGCATGCTTGGAAACGCTCTAAAACGTCTTTTCTCAGTCAGAAAACGCTAGTTCATGAAGTTTCATGAATAAAGCTGACCAACATTAAAAATGTTTCACATGCATAAAAGAAATGTTATTTACAATGCAGAAAGACACTTCTTGAAGTGTTAGAAGTTTTTTGCATATGAAATTTAGTTAGAGCCTCAATGCATAAAACGCTTAGTTAGGGCCTTCTAGGATCGCCAAAAATGTTTTTAGGCAACTCAGCTCATGAAACCAAGTCATGCTTGGAAACGCTCTAAAACGTCTTTTCTCTGCCAGAAAACGAAAGTTCATGTAGTTTCATGAATAAAGCTGAGCCATATTAAAAATGTTTCACATGCATGAAAGAAATGTTATTTACAATGCAGAAAGACACTTCTTGATGTGTTAGAAGTTTTTTGCATATGAAATTTAGTTAGAGCCTCAGTTCATAAAACGCTCAGTCTGGGCCTTCTAGGAACGCCAAGATTGATTTTAGGCAACTCAGCTCATGAAACCAAGGCATGCTTGGAAACGCTCTAAAACGTCTTTTCTCAGTCAGAAAACGCTAGTTCATGCAGTTTCATGAAAAAAGCTGAGCCATATTAAAAATGTTTCACATGTATGAAAGAAATGTTATTTACAATGCAGAAAGACACTTCTTGATGTGTTAGAAGTTTTTTGCATATGAAATTTAGTTAGAGCCTCACTGCATAAAACGCTTAGTTTAGGCCTTCTAGGATCGCCAAAAATGTTTTTAGGCAACTCAGCTCATGAAACCAAGGCATGCTTGGAAACGCTCTAAAACGTCTTTTCTCAGTCAGAAAACGCTAGTTCATGAAGTTTCAAGAATAAAGCTGACCAACATTAAAAATGTTTCACATGCATGAAAGAAATGTTATTTACAATGCAGAAAGACACTTCTTCATGTGTTAGAAGTTTTTTGCATATGAAATTTAGTTAAAGCCTCAGTTCATAAAACGCTTTGTGAGAGCCTTCTAGGAACGCCAATACTGATTTTAGGCGACTCAGCTCATGAAACCAAGGCATGCTTGGAAACGATCTAAAACGTCTTTTCTCAGTCAGAAAACGCTATTTCATGCAGTTTCATGAATAAATCTGACCCACACTAAAAATGTGTCACATGCATGAAAGAAATGTTATTTACAATGCAGAAAGACACTTCTTGATGTGTTAGAAGTTTGTTGCATATGAAATTTAGTTAGAGCCTCAATGCATAAAACGCTTAGTTAGGGCCTTCTAGGATCGCCAACAATGTTTTTAGGCAACTCAGCTCATGAAACCAAGGCATGCTTGGAAACGCTCTAAAACGTCTTTTCTCAGTCAGAAAACGCTAGTTCATGAAGTTTCATGAATAAATCTGACCTACACTAAAAATGTAAGCCAAGCATGCATGAAAGGAATGTTATTTACAATACAGAAAGACACTCTTGATGTGTTAGAAGTTTTTGCATATTAAATTTAGTTAGAGCCCCAGTTCATAAAACGCTTAGTGAGAGCCTTCGCGAACGCCAATACTGATTTTTAGGCAACTCAGCTCATGAAACCAAGGCATGCTTGGAAACGCTTCTAAAACGCCGAAACGCTAGTTCATGAAGTTTCATGAATAAATACCAACATTAAAAATGTTTCACATGCATGAAAGAAATGTTATTTACAATGCAGAAAGACACTTCTTGATGTGTTAGAAGTTTTTTGCATATGAATTTTAGTTAGAGCCTCAGTTCATAAAACGCTTAGTGAGAGCCTTCTAGGAACGCCAATAATGATTTTAGGCAACTCAGCTCATGAAACCAAGGCATGCTTGGAAACGCTCTAAAACGTCTTTTCTCAGTCAGAAAACGCTAGTTTATGCAGTTTCATGAAAAAGCTGAGCCATATTAAAAATGTTTCACATGCATGAAAGAAATGTTATTTACAATGCAGAAAGACACTTCTTGATGTGTTAGAAGTTTTTTGCATATGAAATATAGTTAGAGCCTCAGTTCATAAAACGCTTAGTGAGAGCCTTCTAGGAACGCCAATACTGATTTTAGTAACTCAGCTCATGAAACCAAGGCATGCTTTGGAAACGCCTAAACGCCTTTTCTCAGTCAGAAAACGCTTATTTCATGCAGTTTGCTGAATAAATCTGACCCACACTAAAAATGTGTCACATGCATGAAAGGAATGTTATTTACAATGCAGAAAGACACTTCTTGATGTTAGAAGTTTTGCATGAAATTTAGTTAGAGCTGCCACGCATAAAACGCTTAGTTAGGCCTTCTCTAGGATCGCTTTCAAAATGTTTTAGGCAACTCACTATGAAACCAAGGCATGCTTGGAAACGCTCTAAAACGTCTTTTCTCTGTGAGAAAATGAAAGTTCATGAAGTTTCATGAATAAATCTGACCAACATTAAAAATGTTTCACATGCATGAAAGAAATGTTATTTACAATGCAGAAAGACACTTCTTGATGTGTTAGAAGTTTTTTGCATATGAAATTTAGTTAGAGCCTCAGTTCATAAACGCTTAGTTAGAGCCTTCTAGGAACGCCAATACTGATTTTAGGCAACTCAGCTCATGAAACCAAGGCATGCTTGGAAAAACTCTAAAACGTCTTTTCTCAGTCAGAAAACGTCTAGGTTATGCAGTTTCATGAATAAATTTGACCAACACTAAAAATGTTTCACATGCATGAAAGAAATGTTATTTACAATGCAGAAAGACACTTCTTGATGTGTTAGAAATTTTTTGCATATGAAATTTAGTTTGAGCCTCAGTTCATAAAACGCTTAGTGAGAGCCTTCTAGGAACGCCAATACTGATTTTAGGCAACTCAGCTCATGAAACAAAGGCATGCTTGGAAACGCTCTAAAACGTCTTTTCTCTGTCAGAAAACGAAAGTTCATGAAGTTTCATGAATAAAGCTGACCAAGATTAAAAATGTTTCACATGCATGAAAGAAATGTTATTTACAATGCAGAAAGACACCTTTGATGTGTTAGAAGTTTTTGCATATGAAATGAAGTTAGAGCCTCAATGTACAAAACGCTTTAGTTAGGGCTCCTCGTGATGGCCAAAAAATGTTTTAGGCAACCCAGCTCATGAAACCAAGGCATGCTTTGGAAACGCCTAAAAACGCCTTTTCTCAGTCAGAAAACGCTTAGTTCATGAAGTTTCATGAATAAAGCTGACCAACATTAAAAATGTTTCACATGCATGAAAGAAATGTTATTTACAATGCAGAAAGACACCTCTTGATGTGTTAGAAGTTTTTTGCATATGAAATTTAGTTAGAGCCTCAATGCATAAACGCCAATCTGGGCTTCCTCCTTAGGAACGCCAATACTGATTTTAGGCAACTCAGCTCATGAAACCAAGGCATGCTTGGAAACGCTCTAAAACGTCCTTTCTCAGTCAGAAAACGCTAGTTCATGCAGTTTCATGAAAAAAGCTGAGCCATATTAAAAATGTTTCACGTGCATGAAAGAAATGTTATTTACAATGCAGAAAGACACTTCTTTATGTGTTAGAACTTTTTTGCATATGAAATTTAGTTAGAGCCTCAATGCATAAAACGCTTAGTTAGGGCCTTCTAGGATCGCCAAAAATGTTTTTAGGCAACTCAGCTCATGGAACCAAGGCATGCTTGGAAACGCTCTAAAACGTCTTTTCTCAGTCAGAAAACGCTATTTCATGCAGTTTCATGAATAAATCTGACCCACAATAAAAATGTTTCAGATGCATGAAAGAAATGTTATTTACAATGCAGGAAAGACACTTTACGTGTTAGAAGTTTTGCATATGAAATTTAGTTAGAGCCTCAATGCATAAAACGCTTTAGTTAGGGCCTCTAGATCGCCAAAAATGTTTTAGGCAACTCAGCTCATGAAACCAAGGCATGCTTTGGAAACGCTCTAAAACGTCTTTTCTCAGTCAAAAAACGAAAGTTCATGAAGTTTCATGAATAAAGCTGGCCAACATTAAAAATGTTTCACATGCATGAAAGGAATGTTATTTACAATGCAGAAAGACACTTCTTGATGTGTTAGAAGTTTTTTGCATATGAAATTTAGCTAGAGCCTCAGTTCATAAAACGCTTAGTGAGAGCCTTCTAGGAACGCCTAAAATGTTTTTAGGCAACTCAGCTCATGAAACCAAGGCATGCTTGGAAACGCTCTAAAACGTCTTTTCTCAGTCAGAAACGCTAGTTCATGCAGTTTCATGAAAAAAGCTGACCCACATTAAAAAATATTTCACATGCATGAAAGAAATATTATTTACGATCCAGAAAGACACTTCTTGATGTGTTAGACGTTTTATGCATATCATATTTAGTTAGACCCTCAGTTCAAAAAACCGTTAGTTAGAGCCGTCTAGGATCGCCAATACTGATTTTAGGCATCCTAGCTCATGAAACCAAGGTATGCTTGGAAACGCTCTAAAACGTCTTTTCTCAGTCAGAAAAGGCTAGTTCATGCAGTTTCATAAATAATGCTGACCCACATAAAAAATGTTTCACATGCATGAAAGGAACGTTATTTTCAATGCAGAAAGACACTTCATGATGTTTTAGAAGTTTTATACATTTCATATTGAGTTAGAGCCTCAGTTCATAAAACGCTTTGTTACGGCCCTCTAGGAACGCCAATAGTGATTTTAGGCACCCTAGCTCATGAAACCAAGGTATGCTTGGAAACGCTCAAAAAAAGTCTTTTCTCAGTCAAAAAACGCCAGTTCATGAAGTTTCATGAAAAAAGCTGACCCACATTAAAAATATGTCACATGCATGAAAGAAATGTTATTTACGATCCAGAAAGACACTTCTTGATGTGTTAGAAGTTTTATGCATATCATTTTTAGGTAGAGCCCCAGTTCATAAAACGCTTACTTAGGGCCTTCTAGGAATGCCAGTACTGATTTTAGGCATCCTAGCTCATGAAACCAAGGCATGCTCGGAAACGCTCTAAAACGTCTTTTCTCAGTCAGAAAAGGCTAGTTCACACAGTTTCATGAATAGAGCTGACCCACATTAAAAATGTTTCACATGCATGAAAGGAATGTTATTTACAATGCAGAAAGACACTTCTTGATCACGTTAGAAGTTTCTTGCATATGAAATTTAGTTAGAGCCTCAGTTCATGAAACGCTTAGTTAGGGCCTTCTAGGATTGCTAAAAAATGTTTTTAGGCATCTCAGCTCATGAAACCAAGGCATGCTTGGAAACGCTCTAAAACGTCTTTTCTCAGTCAGAAAAGGCTAGTTCATGCAGTTTCATGAATAAACTTGACCTATATTAAAAATGTTTCACATGCATGAAAGAAATGTTATTTATAATGCAGAAAGACACTTCTTGATGTGTTAGAAGTTTCTTGCATATGAAATTTAGTTAGAGCCTCAGTACATAAAACGCTTAGTTAGAGCTTTCTAGGATCGCCAATACTGATTTTAGGCTCATGAAACCAAGGCATGCTTGGAAACGCTCTAAAACGTCATTTCTCAGTCAGAAAACGAAAGTTCATGCATTTTAATGAATAATGCTGACCCACATAAAAAATGTTTCACATGCATGAAAGAAATGTTATTTATAATGCAGAGAGACACTTCTTAGACGTTTTATACATATCATATTTAGTTAGACCCTCAGTTCATAAAACGCTTAGTTAGAGCCTTTTAGGATCGCCAATACTGATTTTAGGCATCCTAGCTCATGAAACCAAGGCATGCTTGGAAACGCTCTAAAACGTCTTTTCTCAGTCAGAAAAGGCTAGTTCATGCAGTTTCATGAATAAAGCTGACCCACATTAAAAATATTTCACATGCATGACAGAAATGTTATTTACGATCCAGAAAGACACTTCATGATGTGTTAGAAGTTTTATACATCTGAAATTGAGTTAGAGCCTCAGTTCATAAAACCCTTAGTTAGAGCCGTCTAGGATCGCCAATACTGATTTTAGGCATCCTAGCTCATGAAACCAAGGCATGCTTGGAAACGCTCTAAAACGTCTTTTCTCAGTCAGAAAACGAAAGTTCATGCATTTTAATGAATAATGCTGACCCACATAAAAAATGTTTCACGTGCATGAAAGGAATTTTATTTTCAGTGCAGAAAGACACTTCTTGATGTGTTAGAAGTTGTATACATTTCATATTTAGTTAGAGCCTCAGTTCATAAAACGCTTAGTTAGAACCTTCTAGGATCGCCAATACTGATTTTAGGCATACTAGCTCATGAAACCAAGGCATGCTTGGAAGCGCTCAAAAAAAGTCTTTTCTCAGTCAAAAAACGCAAGTTCATGAAGTTTCATGAAAAAAGCTGACCCACATTAAAAATGTTTCACATGCATGAAAGAAATGTTATTTATAATGCAGAAAGACACTTCTTGATGTGTTAGAAGTTTTATGCATATCATATTTAGTTAGAGCCTCAGTTCATAAAACCGTTAGTTAGAGCCTTCTAGGATCGCCAATACTGATTTTAGGCAACTCAGCTCGTGAAACAAGGCATGCTTGGAAACGCTCTAAAACGTCTTTTCTCAGTCAGAAAACGAAAGTTCATGCATTTTAATGAATAATGCTGACCCACATAAAAAATGTTTCACGTGCATGAAAGGAATGTTATTTTCAATGCAGAAAGACACTTCATGATGTGTTAGAAGTTTTATACATTTCATATTTAGTTAGAGCCTCAGTTCATAAAACGCTTTGTTACGGCCTTCTAGGAACGCCAATAGTGATTTTAGGCACACTAGCTCATGAAACCAAGGCATGCTTGGAAAAGCTCTAAAACGTCTTTTCTCAGTGAGAAAACGATAGTTCATGCAGTTTCATGAAAAAAGCTGACCCACATTAAAAATGCATTAAAAATGTTTTATGCATGAAAGGAATGTTATTTACAATGAAGAAAGAAACTTCTTGATCTGTTAGAAGTTTCTTGCATATGAAATTTTGTTAGAGCCTCAGTTCATGAATCGCTTAGTTAGGGCCTTCTAGGATTGCCAAAAATGTTTTTAGGCATCTCAGCTCAAGAAACCAAGGCATGCGTGGATACGCTCTAAAACGTCTTTTCTCAGTCAGAAAAGGCTAGTTCATGCAGTTTCATGAATAATGCTGACCCACATAAAAAATGTTTCACATGCATGAAAGAAATGTTATTTAGAATGCAGAAAGACACTTCTTGATGTGTTAGACGTTTTATGCTTATCATATTTAGTTAGAGCCTCAGTTCATAAAATGCTTAGTTACAGCCTTCTAGGAACGCCAATACTGATTTTAGGCAACTCAGCTCATGAAACCAAGGCATGCTTGGAAACTCTCTAAAACGTTTTTTCTCAGTCAAAAAAGACTAGTTCACGCAGTTTCATGAATAATGCTGACCCACATAAAAAATGTTTCACATGCATGAAAGAAATGTTATTTATAATGCAGAAAGACACTTCTTGATGTGTTAGACGTTTTATGCATATCATATTTAGTTAGACCCTCAGTTCATAAAACCGTTAGTTAGAGCCGTCTAGGATCGCCAATACTGATTTTAGGCATCCTAGCTCATGAAACCAAGGCATGCTTGGAAACGCTCTAAAACGTCTTTTCTCAGTCAGAAAACGAAAGTTCAGGAAGTTTCATGAATAAAGATGACCCACATTAAAAATGTTTC
>VONZ01004277.1:0-2500 GCA_012976165.1 Labeo catla | reverse complement strand
GCTTGTGGGGCCCGGTGGTGGTGGCCGGGTAGGCTGAGAGGGGCCTGCGGTGGTGGTCGGGTAGGCTTAGGGTCTTGGGTGGTGGCGGTGGTGGTGGTCGGGCAGGATTAGGGGCCCAGTGGTGGTGGTCGGGGTGGCTTGTGGGCCCGGTGGTGTGGTCGGGTAGGCTTAGGGGGCCCGGGTGGTGGTGGTGGTCGGGCAGGCTTAGGGGCCTGGGTGGTGGTGGTGGTCGGGGCAGGCTTAGGGGCCTGCGGGTGGTGGTCGGGCAGGCCAGGGGCCTGGTGGCGGGTGGTGGTCGGGTAGGCTTAGGGCCTGGGTGGGTGGTGGTGGTGGCGGGTGGTCGGGTAGGCTTAGGGGCCGTGGTGGCCGCAGGGCAGAATGCTGGTGGTGGTCGGGTAGGCTAAGGGGCCGGGTGGTGGTGGGTCGGGTAGGCCAGGGCCTGGTGGTGGTGGTGGTGGTCGGGTAGGTTAGGTTGGGGAGTGGGTAGGCTTAGGGGCCTGGGGGTTGTGGTCGGGTAGGGTTAAGGTCAGGGTGGTGGTGGTTGTCGGGGTAGGTTTAGGGGCCCGGGGGTTGTGGTCGGGTAGGTTTAGGGGCCGGTTGGTGGCGGTCGGGTAGGTCTAGGGGCCTGGTGGTGGTTGGGTGTGTTTTAACTTGACAGTTGAACAGTTGACTAACAGCATCCAACCTGGTGTGATTTTCTGCTAAACTTTTGGAGTCCTTAGCGGTCTTTACCCCCGGTACGATTTTCCGCTGAACATTTGGAGGTCCGTATCTCCGGCCCCCGGGGGGTCCATCGACTCGGGACCGGTGGCGTCGGGTAGGCGGCCTCGGGGTCTAGCGGCACCCCGAGTTTGGTGGAATTAGCCCCGGTCTCGGGGGAGCCCCGGCCGGTCAAAGTTTGGACCGTCGGGGGCCTCTATCTCCGGCCCCCGGGGGTCCATCGACTCGGGGCCGGTGGCGTTCGGTAGGCCTCCCGGGGGTCTAGCTGCACCCCGAGTTTGGTGGAATTCGGCCCGGTCTCGGGGGAGCCGCGGCCGGTCAAAATTTCGGCCGTCGGGGGCCTCTATCTCCGGCCCCGGGGGGTCCATCGACTCGCTGCCGGTGGCGTCGGGTAGGGGGCCTCCGCGTCTACCGGCGACGCGAGTTTGGCGCGGATCGGCCAGGTCTCCTGGGAGTTACGGCCGGTTGAACTTTTTGCAGCTCGGGTCGAACTTCCGACCAACCCCCGCCCCCCTCGAGGCGCCGAGGCCGGCCGGTCAGGGCGCCTCTTCCCCGGGCACGGTGCGACCCCGGAGGGAGGTCTCGGGGGGCGATGGCCCTTTTACCCGCCGTCGTGGTATCGATATATACCGGGACGTATACCTCCGGGGAGGGGGGGCTCTGACGAGGCCCCGGCCACACGTAAGCTTGACTCCGGGGGGCACGGGAGTAGGTTGGCGCCCCCTGCTCTGGGACTTGACGGATCTCCACGAGCATGGCTGCTGAGCTCCAGGGGCCTTTTCGAGCAATGCCAGCCCACGCCAAACCTCACTCACTCTGGTGGGCACGGGGGTAGGTTGGCGCCCCCTACTCCGGGACTTGACGGATCTCCGTAAGCATGGGTGCTGAGCTCCAGGGGGCTTTCCGAGCGGTGCTAGCCCACGTCAACCCTCACTCTGGTGGGCAAGGGGGTAGGTTGGCGCCCCCTACTCATAAGCATGGGTGCTGAGCTCCAGGGGGCTTTTCGAGCGATGCCAGCCCACGTTAACTCTCACTCTGGTGGGCATGGGATTAGGCTTTGTCCCCCTACTCTGGGACTTGACGGTTCTCCATAAGAATGGCTGCCGAGCTGTGTCCCCCTAAAAAAAAAAAAAAGAAAAACCGAGTGTTGCGGGGGCGACCAGCGGGATTTACGAAAACAAAGTATGAAAAGCGCAGCCTGGGTCGAACGGCCACCCCGGCTGGGCCGAGGGCGTGTTGGCATCGACTCCCCCGCCTACCCTCACCCTTTTGGGGAAGGCTGAGCAGGGCAGAGACCCTGGAGGAACACGGACTTCCACAGCAATGAGGCTTTTTACCATCGACTTGCCCGCCTCCCCTCACCCTTCTGGGGCAGGCGCAGCAGGGCAGACACCCTGGAGGTTCCCCGCCAAAAAAAAAAAATGACAAAGTGTTGCGGGGGCGACCAGCGGGATTTACGAAAACAAAGTATGAAAAGCGCAGCCTGGGTCGAACGGCCACCCCGGCTGGCCCGAGGGCGTTTTGGCATCGACTCCCCCGCCTTCCCTCACCCTTTTGGGGAAGGCTGAGCAGTGCAGAGACCCTGGAGGAACACGGACTTCCACAGCAATGAGGCTTTTTGCCATCGACTTGCCCGCCTCCCCTCACCCTTCTGGGGCAGGCTCAGCAGGGCAGACACCCGGGAGGTACCCCGCCAAAAAAAGAAAAACGACAAAGTGTTGCTGGGGCGACCAGCGGGATTTACGAAAACAAAGTATGAAAAGCGCAGCCTGGGTCGAAC